>CM031948.1:37652527-37762527 GCA_018749465.1 Paracanthobrama guichenoti | reverse complement strand
TTTTCTAAACTTGTAATGACAGATGAAAATGCAAATGTAAGAAAAAGAATGTGACCAGGATGCAGGATGGAAAAGATGAGAAAGAACGAGGAGGAGTGAGTGGCAATGCAACGCTGCGCAAGTCTGAACAAAGAAAACTATACATCCATAGGTGAAACCTATGGCAATCGACGACCAAGCAGTCCATTGTTTAGGAAACAAACACAAATGGCAACGTGCAGCTCAAAGCATCATCTCAGGTGGTCATTGTTCTGCAGTTGTTTTTTTGCACAGTAACAAAAAGACACGTTCAAACTTCTGGTTCTACAGGTGACATCTGATGGAGCAACCGTACTTTGAAAGAGATCACAAACATGGAATGACACCAACACACACATAACAGTTTAGTTTAGGATTTGTATGTACAAATTAGGGGGTACATTAGCATGAGAAAAGACGTGTGGCAGAGAGTGATGACAGTGCCATTGAAGAGAGCAGCAGGCGTGGGCTGCCACGTCCCGATCCAGGGGGAATGAATTAAAAGTGTCACCAGGCACATGGGTGGTTTAAATAATCCGTCGGGGACAATCACATGTGAACCCATACGGGCTCTGCACATATTATCATGATCCGCTAATTCTGCTCATTCCTAATGAATAACTAAAAGACAGTCTCTGCAGCTGAATTCTTACAACAGCCTCAAATCAATTTAACAAAACAAAAAAAAAAAATTACAAAACAAGAAAATTAAGTACAGCTATCAAGGATGACACGTTCTGGAAAATGCACAATTCTTATGTTAATTCATGTTGACAAAAGCACATGTTTCCAGCCATAGAAGATCCAGGACACTTCCCACACAATAGAACAAACGCTAATTGTCATTGTGCTCCCCTGACAGTCTGCTCAGAGCATGAACAGACTGAAAAAAAAAAAGACGAAAGCAAAGACAGTGACTGTGAAAAAGCAGAAGAAAAGAAGAATAGTGTCTCCCTTACCGTCCTCCTCGGGATCCTTTTTGAGCTGCATGTATACAGCCTGCACTCAGCTGTCTGTGACAAGTCCTCTTATTCTCCCTCTCCCTCTCTCCCACTCACTCACTCTCGCTCGCTCTCTCTTTCTCTCCACCCTCGCTCGCTCGGCCTTTCAGACTAAAGCCAGAGGGAAAATCCCTGCTCCTAAATTCAGATGCTGCTGGTTTAACAAACCCTCTCAATGGAGAAGTCGGCAGCAGCCAATGAGAAAGCAGGAGGGGAGGTGGACACAACCATATGAGATGGAGAAAGAGAGAGCGGAAAGCTCTAGGGAATTATATGGGGGGGGGGTGCTCCTCCCAGAGAAAGACAAGGCAAAGACGCTAACACACACTGAGGGGCGAACACGAAATGGGACACATACACTGAAACCACTTCACAGTCGCATTGTTTGAAACAGATTACAAGATACAATTTTAGCGTGTGTATATATAAAAATACAAACACATACATATACGCGCACACACACATTAAGACTATATACATTTTTCATTATGTCGGACTGCCTATATAAAGAGAAATGTTTTAACATTCTGCTCTAAACATGTACTTATATAGTGTGCATGCATGTACAGAGAAATAGAAAAAGAAAATAGAATAGAAAATGCTGCTCTCTCACATTGTGCTAAAGAAAATTCTGCTTTCTCAACAGATTCATTTTCTATGCACTTTTATGAATGAACAGGCTCAAATAAATGAAGGACTGAACAAGCTGAAAAGGCACAAAACAAAGAAAGAACCATGTATCAAGAGAGATACGGTGACATTTCCATCCCTTATGTCACACGAATGCCCATTAAGGTATGTCAGAAGCTGACTTTCCCTTTGGTGTCGCTGCACTTTTGTTGTCCACCCAGAGCACACGGCTCCGGCAGCCTTTATTACACTCACACATCACTGGCCCTAAGAGACAGGGGCCAACTTTCCCCTGGGGGCAGAGTGGCACCTGTGCTCATTGGACACTGCAACGGAACAAAGCGGTCGCTTGCTTATTTGCAGACGCACGCACATACAGGGCCGTACATCTGAGCCCTTCACATCTCAATTCAGCTGTAATAAATACTCTAATGAACATCTGCATGGGAAGTTGGGAACCTTGACCAGTTTCTTTCCTTTCCCTCTCACTCTTACTAATCTAACCATCTTCTCCCGAGCCATGCGGATTTCAGTGTCCCGCAGTGCCTCTGTAACGGCGTCTTGGAGATAAAGTGCCGCGAGTTGAGGAAGAAGCAGATGATAAGTCAATGAGTGGCTATTGACACTACATGGGGACAAATGGACGGGTAGAAAAAAGGAGAGATCTGATAAACCTGTGTTCAGTGGCACAGAATGAAAGATAAGATTAATGTGTGGGTTGATCACACGGTGCTGTGCTCATTCATCCCCGTGGCAGAGCAATCGAAGTGCTATACAACCCAGAATCCTGCTTGCCAGATCCGTTCAGTCCACCACAGCTCATTTTCTAGAAAATTAGGAGGTTAGGACAGAGCGTTAGGCTTTGTTCCATTGAACAACGCAGAGAATGTCGTAAAGATTATATATATAAAAAAAAATAATAATAATAATTTTGCTCACTGTTGGAATTAGGCTGAATTTGGACCAAGAAATTGTTAACTGCATGTGGGTAGGCAAAGGCAGCAACTACAAATGTTACAAACTGTTAAGAAACAATCCACAAAATGTGTTTTGTGCTTTTGCATTAAACCCAGTTTGCCTTAAAACCATTTACAATGGTCCCACGGAAGTACAGCCTCATGCAAAACCATCTCCTTTCCCATTCCATTCACATTTCACGCCTCCAAAAGTGCCATCCGTCTCTTTATTGCAGGAATTAACGACATGAATTAACGACCCATTGTCAACTATGCCTGTGACTTCTGAATAGGATCCAGTTTCCAGTCTATGACATCATTGTTAATGGCAATAAAATGGTGTCAGCGCTTAATAAATGACACATGAATGGCACTGCAATGTGAATAAGAAGTGCAGAGCACCAAAACTAACATTCAGAAAGTGAGAAAACTTTTGAGCTTTCACAAGGATTCAGTATATAATTCTGTAACTTCGCTATTCTACAAGTCCCTATCTGCTACAATAGCTAAGGAAAAGAGCACAAAGCAAGTCCTGTATAACACCAATTAAGGTGACAAACCAATTCAGAGAATGCATTTCGATCTCTCCACATTTTGCATATCAATACAATTTGTGGTGAGCCATGCAAAACGTCTGAATCTCCTGAGGTAAAACTGACAGACTATAGCAGGACCTGTAACACAATCTCTCTCTCTCTCTTAAAAAAAAAAAAAAAAACATTCTAATTTAACCATTTACAGGCCTAAATGACTTGCAGAACCAATATTACTGGATATAGACAGAGAGATGTACAGGTGCTAGGGATAGTTAAACTAAAAGGAGATATGCAAAATGACATCTTAGTCAACATTCACTACTTTCACTGTATGAAAAGAGATGCATAAAAATGTGAATGGGGACTGAGGCTCATTCTTCCCAACCCCTTATTTTGTGTTTAAGGAAAAAGAAAAAAAAAGTAATACAGATTTGGAACAACAAGAGAGTGAGTAAATAGCAGAACTTTAGCATTCATTTGAAATGTTACTTTAAAATAAATGCATAGAGGGATGTAGACTGTTGCACTCTCTTCAGGGAGAAAGATTCTTTAATATGGCTCCTCTGTCTGAGTGAGAAGTCGTTTATCATGCATTTAAAACGCACACGATAATGTTAACGCAGACAGTGCATATCAAGTAAGATTAAGGCACATTTTACTGACAACCTGACAGGAAAATAATGGTTTTAAGATGGCGAAGATTTTTTTTTGTTTTTTTTTTGAAGAACTAGTGGGGATTTTAAATGTCAGCCATACATGACTCATGATACAGACCATTAAAATAAAATACAACAATGAAGAGGTGCAAGCTCCATTTGTCTAAGCAGACAAGACGAGTGCAATGTCAGATAATGAGACTGTGTATGTGTCAAATACGCTAAACGACATTCATTCATGGAACACAAAAGGAGATATGCAGAATGACATCTCACTAACCATTCCCTTTCGAAGTATGATAAAAAAAAAGATACAATGAAAGTAAATGGTGACGGAGGCTGTCAGAACCTAGCATTTCCTTTTGTGCTTCGTGGAGAAAAAAAGAAAGAAAAAAAAAAAGAAATACCAAGTCGTATAGGTTTGTAACAACATCAGAGTGAGAAAATAAGAATTTACATTACTGGAGTAACGTTAAACCAAGCGTGTTGTTAGTTTAATTATGCTATATCTGTACCTGGCGGCTGGTCCATTTCAATGTAAAATATTAATTCAGTGGAATAGGGCATCATCACGTCCCTCCAGTCGTCATCTTCTTTCTCCGTATTCCACACTGTATTGTACATGTTCTGAGTCCTCTGGTGATCGACTAGGTTCTCATAAAATCAAATTTTCAACAAGACGAATGAAGGAAACATAAAGGCTCGTATGACTGAACGGAGAGCTCAACTTTAACAGTCTGAATGCCTGCTTCAGAGTAACTGCGTGTCATGAAAGCTGTCAAAGCACCAGGCTTCACTCATCCGATATCACTTGATAAAGCATTTTTATAAAAAAAAATCTCCAACAGTCCGACAGAACAGAAAGTAGATACCAGCTCTACAATCCACTCCGTCCTACCATGACGAAACGGTAGTCTTCATTTCAATCAGCTCACCAGGTCTACCGGCCCTTTCACTTCATGAGGAAGAGTCCATTCGGCGCACACACAGCAAGGGGGGAACCCGTTCCAACAAAATCGCGTGGAACAAAGCACTCTCCCCGTGCTTACGTTTCAATGAGTAATAAATATAACACGTAATTAAAAACACGAAAATACCGAGTTTATTATTTGTTCTCAATTGGTGTCACATGTGTAACGGTGTCGTTTCATTCACAAGTGACATCATTTTTCGCCACCCCTTTTCCGTTACGAAATGGACTCGCCTCAAAACGGATCACTGGCACTGTAGGTGCTGTGGAGCACGCACGCTCCAGATTTGGGAGCCAATCAGAATGCGCTTCTCTTCCAACTAGTTGCCAAAGTCAGTTTGTACATTATTTGCAGCCGCGTGTTTCTCATGATCCAATGAACTTGTTCGAAGTGCGGAAGTGGACATCCAATTGGTCGAACCGTTACTAGGAGGTGCAAAACTGATGGAAAGAACAGAGTTCGAGTTGGAGGAAGTAATAATTTTGATACTAAGCTGTAATAGGCCTATGTAAAATATAGCTGCATGATTATTAGAGATATTGACACACTGTAACAATAAGTAGGCTATATCAGAAGCACCATAACAGTTGAAACAGCTGCTCATAAAAGTATATTATGGACGTCTGTGTTTGGAAATACAAATCCTGATGAATTATAAAAGAGCTTATATTCTAATAATAAAAGAAAAGAACTATACTTTTTCAGTCAGACACAAACACACTGACTTTGTGTATATATGTGTTGGTCTGTCACTCTCCCGTAGGGGTGAACGGCCAAATTCTTATTTCACAATGATACAATATTAAGGTGACCACCATCAAACAAACCAAATGTGAGACGATTACTAAGTTTGTGTGGGACAAGTTACCAACACTAAAACATAACCTGAAACTGTTACATAATGTCTTACTTAATAAAAACATTTGTATTCTGCGCTGTTAAATATAGGTGAAAAACTAAGCCGCAAAAATAATAAATAAAATGCTTTCTTAAAAAGGCAAAAGAACGCATTCATGTTTTCTTAATATGATAATTAAAAACCAACAGACTGATGAAAATGCGGGACATTTTCTCAATATGCGACGTGCGGGACAAGGGGTGAAAATGCTATGCGGTACAACGCATTATTTTGTGTTATTTTATCTAGTTTCTGTTATTAAAAATAAGAAAAAGGAAGCAAATAGGAAAAATACAATATAACAGAAAAAATTATTTAGAATTAGTACAGAAATGTAAGTCAAATGTAAAAATAAAATATAGTCTTCACTGTATGAATTAAATATAATATAATATAGCCTATTCTTATTAAAGCTAAAAAAAAAAAAAGTTTATTCAGTCAAGAACAGTAGTTGATTTTCTCTTTTGTTTGTCACATGAATGACACAAAACAGCAGTTAGGTATATTAGGCTGCTGTCACTTTAAGACTAATCGCACAGATTCATTATACTGATACACATCCGTTTTACACCCAACTGTTTACTTTCACCTGACACATAACTGGCTGTGTTTACATGAATACTCCACACGATTGGCATTGACATAATTGCATGTGTATTCGACCATTCAAGCGCAATCAAACTTGAAAGAGAACTGAATTTGCATTCGCATACTGAGAGACGCAGCTTTCTGTGCACGCGCATGCGCTGTGTATCAGTTCTTTTTCACTGCTTATTGTGCGTATTACTTATTGTGCTTATTGTGCTATCGCCTTCTGAGAGAGGCAGCTTTCTGTACTTTGGCAGTGCCGATCAGCACAAGCACCTCACCGAGTTCCTTTTCAGGATATATTGAGCTTACAACTCTTTTAACATCAAGCACGTCCCACTCTTTATATTCTCATTCATACATTTCAACACTCTGGAGTGTCAATAGTGCTATATATTTACATACTGCGATATATACAATATAGGAAAATCACTAATGATAGACATTTTTTACCGTAGTAATGATTTATACCGTCATACCACCCAGCCTTACTTCCTCTAAACATTAATTGGGACAAAAATGTAACCTGAATATTTTACTAATTGTTGCCTGTGGTTCAGGGTGTTCTTTTGTATGTACATCTCATTAATGTAGCAATGGTTGGTGGTCTGTTTTAGGAACATTTATTTTGTGGATGGTAATCTGTCTTCCTGCACGCCTCTTTGTGTCCCCCCAGTTCACACACATGTGATCTATCCATCAAGATGGAGAATGTCTCTATGGCCAGAGTGGAAAAAAAGGATCACAATGTTTGCATCTCTTTAATGAAGGACAGGGAGGACCCTCCAGATGGCCCGTGCCTGACAAAGGCTGTCCTTGTCAACTGTGTCAAACTTGCTTAATTGTCACTGTCCATGATTCAGTTCAGTACATGAGCAGATGGATCCAAAACAATGACAAGCAACCGAACAGCCACAGTAATCCATAAAAGCTGTGGGAAAATATTAATCATTTACACCCAGTGCATAATGAACGAGTAATAAATGCCACAGGACTATTTAAATTACATCCATACGAGCTGTAAATTTAAGACTGATGCATTTATTTGAGGTCACTCTGTTTGGACTTGTATTGCTAGTTGCCTCTGCAACACGGAGAAAGACACGTGACCATGAGGATTTGAGCGTCAGAAAAGTGTGTGTGCCTTAGAAACCTTAATGCACAACCAACTGCGGCTTGTTATTGGACCATGCCTGTCCTCTTATTGGACAGTGAGCTAAATGCTAACAGTGTTTCTATGGTATGTCTGCAGGGGATTCAGATGTGGTTGATCCAAGGTGTGTGAGTTACAAAGGAACAGAAATAGCCAATTATGTGCACTACAAGTTTAATTAATTAGTAATAATCTATGAACTAAGAATGGCAACATTAAAAACCAAACATTTGATATGTCCCAAAGTATTCATTGTATTAAAAAGTAAATTCACACACATAAAAAGTAATAAAGTGTGTTTTAAATAATACATTTGGTAACCAGGGTATAGAGAACATTTGACTGGACAAATATATTTGTAGTGCAGAATGAGTAATCAGTATTTGTCCATATAAATGTAAAATATGTGCTAAAAGTGTATTTTGTCATTGTTTAGGAGTAGCATATAGTTAGCTTCAAAATGAACACATTAGAGGCCACAAAACTCTTGTGCTTATTTGCTTATAAAGCTTAGCTTCTAATATCAAAAGTGTATTTGGCTTTTGTACTGATTAGATTTAGATAATGTTTCACACTATACCAGCAGGATTTATTATTTCACACACTTTTCTCTGATTACTTAGTTGAAATTCTCTTCCACATGGTTTGTGCATGTGAGCCAAAAAGGCAGGCATGACTAGCAGAAAGAGATTCTAATCTGCCTGACTACAAGACCCAGCTAAACAATGCCAAATCCTGTTGAAAGAATGAAGCAAAAAAGAAAAGCTAGGGGACTTTTAAAGGTAAATCGATGACCTTTAGTTTTGAGGATGGTGAACTGAAAGACATTTTGACTACATGCTGAAATAAAAGTTGCCTGCTTGCTGAGTGACAATAGTCAGACTGTGCTGTGTCTGTATTGACTACATGTAGCTTGGAGCATCTCATATTTTATCTGTGACTGTAACAACTGGAGTGGAAAGTACAATTTCAGTTCAAATGCAAATAGACGGCTTCATTGTTCCATATTTAACACAGACATAAGGGCGGCACTGGAGAGGCGCACAAAAACCCAGAGCTGTTGTGTGACCACTGCTGTGCATTATACATAATTCATAAAGGAGATGAAAGAAGCAATATCATTGTTCCCCAGCTGATATCATGGAGGGGGAAATTAATTTCAATCCACTGTAAATTACACACAGTGAGAGCGATCACCTTTTTCGTTTTTTCTGCTGAGCTCATGAGAATCAGGCTGCTCTCTCTGTCACTGTCTCCCTGCCTAGAATAAGCCATAAGCTTTTTCTCTCAAAGCCAACTGAAAGAAAAGAGAAGAAGAGGACACCTAGATATGTTTCTTTAAAGGAGTAGCTCATCTAAAAATGAAAATTCTGTTATCAATTACTCCCTCATGTCATTCCAAATTTAGTTCTTCCATTGATTAAACACAAAAAGAGAATTATACTAGTCACTCTTTTCCATGTAGTTAGTCTCCATGGGAGCTGAAGCTTTCAAAAATAACGAAAAAGTACCCTAAAATTATCATAAAAGTGTCCATATGGCTTGTGCGTTATATTCAAAGTCTTCTTAATAGTCGTCATACGATAACATTGTGTGAGGAACAGGTCAAAATTGAAATCCATGTTATATTGAAAAAAGTGGTCAGGATATTATAATAATTTAAATGTTGTGCTCCACAAAAGAAAAGAAAAAAGTCATACCAGTTTGGAATAACATGAGTGAGCAAAAAGCAAAATTTGGTGAACTCTCCTTTTAGTGCTGCAGTCTAAATATAAACTACATATGACTAATTCACAAAGCTCATTACAGACCGGACGCACATTATAGACACAGTAGTTCTTTATTATCGGATACACCTTCAAGCATGACTAGATATCAGTCTCTTTTATCCACAAGGCTGCACTAATGGGTGCACTCGGCAGAAGGAGTCATGTGTCTTGGATAATGTACGCTCTGATTCGAGTTAAACGATTAGGCATACTGTCTGGTATTTGTTCTCAGCTTTTTCTCATCCTGAATTGGCAGGATTTTCAGGGGTGCAAATATGCATAAATAACTAGTATGGCTGTGCTGACGCATGCGCAACAGAGTGGCCCGAAAATGACAACGAAGTGTTAATGACTCTGCAAAAAAAGAACAGCATACAGCACCCCTGGCTTATTAGCTAGCAAAGGCAGAGGCAGCCTCCCTCCGTCTCCATTTCTGGGTGGCAGGCAGTCTGCGCTCCTGTGATGTCATCCTGCAATGTGAGCATCCCACTTGGACTGATGCAATACTCCGGTGACACTCGGTAACAAGCAGCCAGCGCCTGCCAATCCCCGCCCCCATGCCCCCTTCCTCGGTCTCATTGTCTTTTTCTGTCACTCTCCACCTCATGGCCACTTTTCCTACAGTCTTCTCAAGTTTAATCAGCCTCTCTTTTACCTTTCTACCTTTCTCTCTATCTCTCTCTCTTCTCTCCTGGGTCTACTTTTCTTGTCATGCTTTTCTTTCCACACGCCTACTCCACAGCTACCCTTCTCTCTGAACGGCCCTCTGGTTGTCATGGCATCAGGCACCATTGCTCAGCATTCTGCAGTTCAGCAGATAAAGAATGGGCTGTTTAACTCTTACCCGTCTGAGCCAGAGCGGTCTGCAAGACACAAAGATAGAATATCAGCAGGCGTTATCCACATACCCTAGACTAATTAACAGCTTATGATGATGATTAAACAGTCCCTAAAACTAAATATCAGGGATGATAAGATGAAAAGCTCGACAAACAGAACATTAAAGAGTCGATCTGTGTTTTGAAGTTGCAATTATCCAGGCCAGCCGCAGCATTTAAAACCATTGCAATAAAATGAGCCCATTGTTTTCTTGTACGACACCGGAGAAACCTGCTGGGTTTAATGGATATCTTTGCCTTCTGTCATGAGACTGAAGTGGCTAAACTAGGTCTGCAACTATGAGAGTGTGTCAACTTGAGAAGCAAACAGATTAACCCTTTCCCATAATGGCAAGGCTGCACTTAGAAGCCAAGTAATGAATGGACTCCATCAAAAGATTAGAGGCCGAACCTGGGTGTGCCTCTTCAGGGTGGTTTGAGGTCTAGAAATATGAAAAATCCTCTTTCTGTTGTCTTATAGTGTCTTACCTACATCATTCTACTTGCTCATACTTTTGCCATTTTCCCAGCACTTCTGGAACTTCATAAGCTTTGTAAGCCACTCTGGACAAAAGTGTCTGTTTTGAGAATGAAAGGACCAGAATCTTCAATGATTGCATTCATTTCAAAAGAACAGCAAATCTTAAATAACTATAGGCCACACATAATTTTTTTAGAGAGAGAGAGAAAAAAGGTTACCCTTTAACATTTGTTATATTTAGCAACTTTGCTGTGTTTATTATCTCTAGTAAATCCATATTTTGGATTTAGAGCCATTAACACCAATTTTTAATTGGAAGAAATCTGATGACAGCACTGAACTGTTTTTATTTTGGTGTAAAACATTACGTATGCAAGTTATAATGCATCCTCCTCCTGTGGTTTCAAAAAGGATGGGAGTCTCATTTGCATCTTTCCATTCTTTGTTTGGATGCAATTCAAATGCCTAGCAACCAAAACCGTGGGAGTTGAAGGCAATCAGCAGTTGATACAATGACATGCGTGTGTCACTGAGTTCAGTCTTCTATCAAGGGATGAAACAGACATCAGGTGCTGGTTATAATTGTAACTAAGAGCCAGGGGGAGAGAAGAGTAGTTTGATAGTTTGTTCACTTCAGCAAGAAATCTCATTGGAACTCACACGTTTATCAGACAAAATTAATTATGCACACAACTTGTTACAATCAAGGGACGCGTTAAAACCCTGAATCACTTACATTGAAGGGTCCTGAAATTATGTAATCCCGTTGGATTTGCACTTAATACAATAACACACCTCTAAAGACTTGGAAGTGATAACTTTAAGAGATCAAAAGTTTGATTAGTACAGTGGATCACAGAATGTTTAATCTCATATGCTCATATAGCATTTATTAAAATGCACTATAAAATCAGTATGAAAATACAGAAAGTTGTGTCATGGTGTATGCTTGATGCATATATATATATATATATATATATATATATATATATATATATATATATATATATATATATATATATATATATATATATATATATATAAATATATATAAACGGGATGATGAATAACAAGGATAAAAGAGGAATGCAGATAAAACAGGTACTTACGCATTTAAGTTTATACTTAAGTCTAAGCATATCAAAATGCATATATGATCAAAACTCACATGCAAAGGCCCAGAAGCATACACATATGTGTATCAGGGACTGGGAATAATATAAAACTTTTATTTAGCTTTGCTCATGAATTTTAATTATACAACATGAAGTTTGCCCAGTAGCCCAATATGGTTGGCAGAAATGCATACACAGTAGATGCTATCCATAGAAGGATTGATGTTTACAGCATGCACATTTGGTAACTGAGACAATCATTTGGTAGAGGCCTTCACATTGTCTTCTTATTTCTTATTTCCTTGCATTGTGGTCCAGGCAAAATAAAACAGATTATTTAATTATACCAAAAGTGGGTGGGACAAAATTCAGCCTTTCAGTTATAATGCTTACTACAGTCCTAAATACAGGCCATGGCTAGCTGCTTTAGGCTGAAGTGTAAAAAAACAACAACCAAAAAACATTATATTCACATACATACACAGATCAGGCATAACGTTATGACCACATAACATTGTGTTGGTCTCCCCTTTTTGCTGCCAAACAGCCATGACCTGTCGAGGCATGGACTCCACTGCTGTGGCATCTGGCACCAAGATGTTAGCAGCAGATCCTTTAGTCCTGTAAATTGGATTGCGATCTGGGGAATTTGGAGGCCAAGTCAACACCTCAAACTCTTTGTTATGCTCCTCAAACCAATCCTGAACTATTTTTGCTTTGTGGCAGGGCACATTATCCTGCTGAAAGAGGCCATAGCCACCAGGGAATACCGTTTCGTGTCAAAGTAATATCCACATGGATGGCGGGACCCAAGGTTTCCCAGCAGAACACTGCCCAAAGCAGCATACTGCCTCCGCTGGCTTGCCTTCTTCCCATAGTGCATTCTGGTGTCATGTGTTCCCCAGGTAAGCAACACACACGAACCCAGCCATCCACGTGATGTAAAAGAAAACGTGATTCATCAGACCAGGCCAATTTCTTCCATTGCTCCATGGTCCAGTTCTGATGCTTATGTGCCCACTGTTGGCGCTTTTGGCAGTGAACAGGGGTCAGCATGGGCATCCTGACTGGTCTGCAGCTATGTAGCCCCATACGCAACAAACTGCGATGCACTGTGTATTCTGACACCTTTCTATCAGAACCAGCATTAACTTCTTGAGCAATTTGAGCTACAATAGTTTGTCTGTTTGATCGGGCCAACCTTCGCTCCCCACATGCATCAATGAGCCTTGGCCGCCCATGACCCTGTTGCCGGTTCATCACTGTTTCTTTCTTGGATCACTTTTGATAGATACTGACCGCTGCAGACCACTCTTGTGGAGAACATCCCACAAGAGCTGCAATTTTGAAGATGCTCTGACCCAATAGCCATCACAATTTGGCCCTTGTCAAACTCGCTCAAATCCTTACATTTGCCAATTTTTCCTGCTTCTAACACATCACCTTTGAGGACAAAATGTTCACTTGCTGCCTAATATATCCCACCCACTAACAGGTGCAGTGATAAAGAGATAATAATGTTATGCCTGATCGGTGTATATGGTTATATTCTTTATTATAAAAAATATTAAATTATCAGAAAGATGGTGGCAGAGTGGATAGCTTTGGCTATTGACAGAACAGCAGCCAATCCACCCTAGCCTGCAGAGGAGATCTGTTTCTGTACAATCAAGACACCATCACATTCACCATAACACACGAGGGAGCTCCGAGGACAATCAGCCCTGTAACTGTAACGGTTGTGCTATTGGCAGGTTTGGAGATGGCAGAGTGTGACTGTTAGGACTGGAGGAGCCAGGTGGATAAACAAGGATTCCATGAAATTCATAAACATGCTCTTGTGTTTCTCTGTTTCTCTCTCTCCTTCTCTCTCTCTCTCTCTCCTCTCTCTCTCTCTCTCTCTCTCATACACACATGTACTGTACACACACACACACACACACACACACACACACACACACACACACACACACACACACACACACACACACACACACACACACATTTAGAGAAAAATGGTGTTTGTTTGCATAGTATGCAAATCTAGACTTCAACGTCACTGAGAACATGAAGCACTTCTGGGTAAAAGTAGAATGGTAACATGACAAAAGTCCCATTGGCTAACATTAGTTAATGCATTAACTAACATTGCCTAACAATGTGCAATACACTTGTAACAATATTTATTAATGTTAGTTACATTGCTGGCTCAGCAAAATACGGTTGTATGAATCTTAAAGGAATATTCGTGAACAACATGAAGCGCTAGTATGTGTTTGTTAAAATATGTTTGTAATACATGTAAGTGCTAAAGTATAGCAAGATATTAATTAATTGTGAAAAAAGCATACAATTCAACAAGCTGCATTAAATAACAGCACAGCTTTTTACAGCTTAACAGCTTTACAGCAAAAGAGGTGAGAGGAGGTAAGGAAGAAAGATGAGGGCAAGATGAGTCGTGACAAGTGGACAGAGTGAGATATGTGAAATGAAGTAAAGAGCCTGAAGTGGCAGGCTGCATACAGAAACAGCCTTTGTGTTTTTAATGTTTTAAGACAACTCAAGGCTCCAAAGGGAGAAAAGGAAAATATAATGAAAGCAGCTTAAAACAGAGGATGAAGTAAGTGACTAACTGTGCATTTGAAACATGTTCAGACAAACAGAAGACTACTACTAGAAAGGCCATATTTGAAATCAGCTGTGCTCTATTTGTTTAGCTAGGATGCATTCAATTGATAAAAAGTGACAGTAAAATCATTTATGTTATAAAAGATTACTATTTCAAATAAATACTACAAACCCGATTCCAAAAAAGTTGGGACACTGTACATATTGTGAATAAAAACAGAATGCAATGATGTGGAAGTTTCAAATTTCAATATTTTATTCAGAATACAACATAGATGACATATCAAATGTTTAAACTGAGAAAATGTATAATTTTAAGGGAAAAATAAGTTGATTTTAAATTCCATGTCATCAACACATCTCAAAAAAGTTGGGACAAGGCCATGTTTCCCACTGTGTGGCATCCCCTCTTCTTTTTATAACAGTCTGCAAACGTCTGGGGACTGAGGAGACAAGTTGCTCAAGTTTAGGAATAGGAATGTTGTCCCATTCTTGTCTAATACAGGCTTCTAGTTGCTCAACTGTCTTAGGTCTTCTTTTTTGCATCTTCCTCTTTATGATGCGCCAAATGTTTTCTATGGGTGAAAGATCTGGACTGCAGGCTGGCCATTTCAGTACCCGGATCCTTCTTCTACGCAGCCATGACATTGTAACTGATGCAGTACGTGGTCTGGCATTGTCATGTTGGAAAATGCAAGGTCTTCCCTGAAAGAGACGACGTCTGGATGGGAGCATATGTTGTTCTAGAACTTGGATATACCTTTCAGCATTGATGGTGCCTTTCCAGATGTGTAAGCTGCCCATGCCACACGCACTCATGCAACCCCATACCATCAGAGATGCAGGCTTCTGAACTGAGCGCTGAGAACAACTTGGGTTGTCCTTGTCCTCTTTAGAGGGGATGACATGGCGTCCCAGTTTTCCAAAAAGAACTTTAAATTTTGATTCGTCTGACCACAGAACAGTTTTCCACTTTGCCACAGTCCATTTTAAATGAGCCTTGGCCCAGAGAATGTTTAGATATGGCTTCTTTTTTGACCTATAGAGTTTGAGCCGGCAACGGCGAATGGCACGGTGGATTGTTGAGCCCATGGTGTGATTTCCATTACAGTAGCATTCCTGTATGTGATGCAGTGCCGTCTAAGGGCCCGAAGATCACAGGCATCCAGTATGGTTTTCCGGCCTTGACCCTTACGCACAGAGATTGTTCCAGATTCTCTGAATCTTTGGATGATATTATGCACTGTAGATGATGATAACTTCAAACTCTTTGTCATTTTTCTCTGAGAAACTCCTTTCTGATATTGCTCCACTATTTTTGGCCGCAGCATTGGGGGAATTGGTGATCCTCTGCCCATCTTGACTTCTGAGAGACACTGCCACTCTGAGAGGCTCTTTTTATACCCAATCATGTTGCCAATTGACCTAATAAGTTGCAAATTGGTCCTCCAGCTGTTCCTTATATGTGCATTTAACTTTTCCGGCCTCTTATTGCTACCTGTCCCAACTTTTTTGGAATGTGTAGCTCTCATGAAATCCAAAATGAGCCAATATTTGGCATGACATTTCAAAATGTCTCACTTTCAACATTTGATATGTTATCTATATTCTATTGTGAATAAAATATAAGTTTATGAGATTCGTAAATTATCGCATTCCTTTTTTGTTCACAATTTGTACAGTGTCCCAACTTTTTTGGAATCGGGTTTGTATAATCCTGAACTTTCTATTCATCAACAAATCCTTAAAAAATGCAACACTGTTTCCCCAAAAACATTAAACCATTCACATATTGTAACATAATCACATATTATTAATCACATATTATAATATAGTATAAATCAGCATATTATAATGATTTATGAAAGATTATCTGACACTGAACAATAGAATAATGGCTGCTGAAAATTCAGCTTTACCACTACAGTAATAAATTACATTTTTAAAATATAATAAAATTGAAAATGTAATACTATTTTACAATATTACTGTTTAAATAAATGCAACTTCGGTGAGCAAAAAGACTTCTCTCAAAAACATAAAAAATCTAGAACCAACCCTAAACTTTTCAACAGTAATGCCTATTGAAAATGGCTATTTTTTCAGTAAATAATTCACAGTTAACATTGTATTCACTGTGCCAGGTCAGTTTGACCGTGCAACTATCTGACCATGCGTATGTAATCACAGGACACAACGCTCTCATCCAATGATGAGATCTATTTGTTCTCCAGCAGGTCCAGGAAAGCAGAGTGATTTACTTGTGATCGCTAAATTGAATTAGCCTGAATGAAAAAGGGGAACGGAGGACGACAAATAACAGAATGAAAGATTTGCTTTTGTTCATGGACACAGTTACTGTGGTCAAAAGACAAACAGTCTACACATCTTACTGAGGACAAATTACATTATGTGTCTAAAATTGAGAAAAGCATGCTAATATGCTTTTTTGCAGCATTATTCACAAACACAGAGCAGCTGTGAGACATGAGTTTTGGTGAATGTTCCCAAACCAGCTCTTGCAGTCCACCTCACATGAATTAGTAATTATGGCAGAAGTACATGATATCAGATTTACATCTGCTTTTAATCAAATTGTGATGTTTTTTTATGAGATGGGTAACAAGAAGTGTAACTTTATCCATAATGCCTGGGCATGAATCCATATTGGGAGAAAGCAGAATAAAAGTTATTTTGAAAAAAAAAAAGACATACTTGAAACAACTTTCTGTGCAGTTGTTTTTAAGACAACTTATACTTCCAGTACTAGGCTTCATATCAATGTGTTGTTTTGATTTGACTCTGAAATGCAGAACTAGTAAGCAAGAGTCAATTTGGTTTGACCCCTCAGTCCTTTTCTCTGTTGAGAGTTACGGGGGACTGGGTCTGGTGCAATGACATCACCTCAGAGCATGACAACTGACACCACAGCTATCATTGACCCAGTGCACTCTCGGCTTTGTTGACTGAGCAGCCAATCATTAGAGCACATCGTCAATTATTCAAGGTACTGCCATGTCACTTATCCTCCCTGATGAAGACGAATGGGGCCGTGGCTATATGGTACAAGATGACACAGGGGTCTGCTGAGGCCTGACATCAAGTGCTAAAGAGACGTACTCATGCGCTGAGAATCTTTAAGTGTCCTCTGTGATTTGACAATAAAGAAGACCCAAGCATGATTCACTGAGATATACAGTACTTGGAACTGTGCAAACAAACCAACCAACCAACCAACCAACCAACCAACCAACCAACCAACCAACCAACAAGACTCGTGAAGTACAGAGTCTGGCATTTACATGTGAAACCATCATGAAAACTATCATGTAAATATTTTTTTAAATAATCTGCATAAATATCTGCTAGAGTTCAGCTCTTTAGTGTTAGCTGGTGTATGATTATCCTAACTTAAAAGTGCTGTATGTAACTTTTTCACTCTACTAAAGCATAAAAATACCATAATATGTTTGCAGATATTTGGGAAACATGCTAAGTTCACATACTCGTTTCTCTGAAAAACAATGCTACAGACATTTATTCTACTTTCAAGTGTGCATTCCGTGTTGGAATGTCTGTTTTTGTTTTGGTCTATGTGATTCCGCCCATCAATTTACCCAATAGTATTTCAACACCCCAGGTTGCTAGTTGGTGGAAAACACAGCTTATTGCAGACATGGAAGCCAGCAAACAAACTGGGTCTACCTGACCTAAAATGCCTCGGCATCCATCTAAAAATCTCTATGAATGAGATCATATTAATATGCGGCTAAATCAACTCATCAGCTTACAGTGTGTAAGTCTCCCTGACTTTTATTGTCAATTGTGCTCGTTCCTGTTGCGTGTCCTCAAGCTGGCACCCTGCGTGAGCGTCGAGTCTGAGGAGGAGGGGGCGGGGCAAACAAATCTCTCCAATATTTTGAATTTGGACTGCAGTACCTATTTTGACCACTAGCTGTCAATCTTACATACTGCACCTTTAAGCATGATGCGCAAAAAAAAAGAAAAAAAAAAAGATATCAGTCATAGCAGAGCACAACCTGGATGACCTCTCACAACTCAGAATGGCTAACCAAAACCACCATGGCAAGTCCCACTCATATGCTTCAAAAGGTTATCTCTGCTTCCTGTGGTAAATATGGTGTGGCGAGAAGCTAAATGAACTGTCAGAGAACAATGATACCTTTAGGGGTACAACAGCTGGGGTAGTACTTTTAAAAGGTACATCTTTGTACCTCATCTATCCATTTAAAGTGTACTAATGTTCAGGGTACAGACCAAGTGAGTAAATGAGTTTACTTGATTGGCATGATGATGTACTGATGTATTTTATATCATAAAATAAAATATACAAATATCTTGAGCTTGTGTTAACCAAAGACCTTATTTCAGGCATTTAACCAAAAGACCATTCAAAATCTCATTGTCCTCAGGACGATGGAAACGGATGTGCTAAAATGTAAGAATTGTTTCTGGGTTGTCAATGCTCTCTATACACTATTTTTCCAAAAATATGGGTGGTAACACTTTAGTTTAGGGTCCAATTCTCACTATGAACTAGTTGCTTATAAGCATGCATATTATTAAGATATTGACTGTTTATTAGTACTTATAAAGCACATGAATGCCTTATTCTGCATGACTTTATTCTACATCCCTAATCCTACCCAATACCTAAACTAAACAACTACCTTACTAACTATTAATAAGCAGTAGGGTTTTGAGGCAAAAGTCATAGTTAATAGTTAATAGTGAGAATTGAACCCTAATCTAAAGTGTGACCACTGGGGTTAGTAAGATTATTATTTTTTTTTTTTTTTCCAGCAAGGATGCACTGATCAAAAGTGACAGTAAAAGACATTTATAATGACACAAAATGCCTATTTCAAATAAATGCTGTTCTTCACAAAAATTATTTCCAGATGGTTCACAAAAATATTAAGCAGTACAACTGTTTTCAAAATTGATAAAAATAAGAAATGCTTCTTGAGCACCAAATCAGTATATTAGAATCATTTTCAAATTATCATGTCACACTGAAGAGTAATGGCCATCACGGGAATAAATTACATTTAATTTTAAAATTTTTAAAATGTTTACAGTATTTTTTGATCAAATAAATGCAGCCTTGATGAGCATAAGACTTCTTTCAAAAACATAAAATAAATCATACAGACACAGAACTTTGGAACGATACTGTACTATTGGGAACTAGAGAGTATACCGAGACACAGCATTTGTTCATGATTTAAATATTTGAACACATGAAACATTATTAAACCTTACACTTCAAACTATAAATGGAAGCATAATAGAACTCAATCCATTTGGGATCTTTTTGAATTGAGACAACTGTGAACTCACTAATATTAAAATAATACCTTATAAAATCAGGAAATGTTACAAGGGAAAAGTCAAACTGAGAAGTGAGACAGAAGGATCCGTTAAAGATCCTCTGAGAGATCGTGCGTAAGCTTGGGTGTTCAGGCTTGGAGATGTAGTTAGCCATAATGGGATTAATGGAGGAAAATCTGTGTGAATTAATCTGGCCTAACGAAGATAGAAGCTGAAAGATGCACTGTGATCCTCATCCAGCATCACAGTTATGTAGCCTAACTGTGGGCTGTTTACACAATTTCAGTCTGCATTTCATTCATAAATGAATTCAGAATAAATGAAAGTGTGAACTTTTAAACCATAGACAAAATTAAGTTTCAAACAACAATTTAGAAATGCACCGCTTTTACAGTTGCTGTGGCATTAACTGCACTAATATGATACCTTTCCCCCTATTTTATCATTTTGTTTTAACACTGAAAATGATCTGGGTCAGGCTCTTCCTTTGGCTACATGCATATGTTTATGCATGTATGACTAGACCCAAAAATACCACACCCTACCTTGGGGGCTCTTGTCTGGTGAGATGGCCTATGGTGTCATCTGCTCTCTGCCCAGTGGGTATGAACAACCAGCATCTGCTGCATGTTAAACATTCATATGCATTCTCATGCACATAAACACGTACACATGTACACACTCAAATACACTGCTGAGAATACAACTTTCAAATCGGACCAGGTGGAACCATAAAGCGGCTCAGAACATTCTGGGTCATGACTGTAAATCCTGTCAAATATATGTAGTTCTCTTATGTTGATTTATTTAACTTACTAATTTAACTTAACTCCATTAAAACCTAATCTTGTAAATATACATAACTTTCACAATAGTTTATTTTTACAGCTTGAAATGTATCTAACTTTTCTCTCTTTTTTTGTTAAAGGGGTCACGAATTCAACTTTCCCTTGAGCTTTTGATATATAAAAGGTCATGGTAATACAAGAATATCCTGTAAGTTGCAGAGCTGAAAATTTCCTTGTTAGTCAAATAAATCTTTTATTGACAGCTGGCTCGATCTGCGAATGCTCTTCATAGCAGTGGGCGTTTACTTCCAAATCTTCAATGCGGCATAAAAACAGAGCGTTCCAGGAGCTAGGCTCAAAACCAGAGTAGAAAATAGCCTATTAATTATCCATTATGATGTTTTTGAATGTAAAAACCACGCAAACGTCATAAGTTGACATCAAACAGTATAACATTTTTTAAAAGCCAGTTCACGACCCCTTTAAATATTTTGTAGTTGAATTATTTCAAATTATAAGTAGCTTTACCTCCACTGTTTTATATACATATTGAGGGTCTAAAGAGCTACTTATGTATATCAATAAGGCTTTGTTAGGGCATACCAGCTGGAAACCCACTTAGCTTCTGTTGTGCCTCCTTTGTTCGCGTGCAAGTGAATACATGTGCGTTGTGTGTCGGAGTAAAGTGCATGACATCAGCATGTCAACGGACTCTTTTAACACTAAGCAGAGTTGCCCATGTGCTGCATGTGTGAAATGCAAAATCAGATTAGATGCAATGCATATTCTTTATGTCATGGTCTCTTTGCCTTTTTGTATTTCTCTCCTGCATTTAAACACCAAACTGATTGTGCGTTAATATGGAACGTGACTGATGATCTGGATAATCAAATGTGACTATAGTTATATGTATGCATAAATGTTTAAATAAATGTTGATTCCATTATGTACTGTTAAAGAAAAACATAGGTACTTATATACAAAAGTCTTGATAGATTACACTAAACAACACAAACTCACTTGATTCATTTGTTGAAGTAATCAATAAATCATTTTTTTTTTTTTTTGGTAACTGCCACTGCATAGACCATATTTATTTTTTCCAATACTGTTTAGCCTCAGTATATATTTCTATATAGCTTTTATTAAATATTTAGACAGCATTTATTGATTATTTAATAATATTTTATTTTACTGGCTGGGCCTCTTGTGCACCCAAAATTATATGATCAATAAGTTTATCATTTTGATCAATAAGACAACATATGTTTTTACATTGCTTTAGCCCTCTACTGCATAGCGTTGCCCTTAGGCAATGGAAAGTTTTATTAAGCCCTATTTCCAATACATGTTTCTTTAAATAATTGCAACAAACAAAAAGGTCAAATAATTATTATGGAACAGTCCAATAAGGTGTGGGAGCCACTATCAAGCATCATTTGAAGGCGCAGGAACACATGATGTGAGAAGGTAAAATAATTTGCTTTAGTAATATCGTTTAACATGACATTAACTGTAAAAAAAAAAAAAAATTATATATATATATATATATATATATATATATATATATGTGTGTGTGTGTGTGTGTGTGTGTGTGTGTGCATGAAGGTGTAGAGAAGCATTTTGTCAGGTTTCATTCACTCACTTTTTTTTTTTTTTTTTTTTTATTATTTAGCATGTCCAGAAATTCAGTTTTTCTTTTTGTTGGCTCAGGGCAACGTTGTGCAGTAAGGGGTACTTTTCAAGGAGGTCTTCACTGACAATGTGTTTGGATGTTATCACATATCATTACATGTATTTGGGCACCCGATTCCAAAAAAGTTGGGACACTGTACAAATTTTGAGTAAAAACAGAATGCAATGATGTGGAAGTTTCAAATTTCAATATTTTATTCAGAATACAACATAGATGACATATCAAATGTTTAAACTGAGAAAATGTATTCATAAATATATTTTATAAATATATAAATATATTGATTTTAAATTTCATGGCATCAACACATCTCAAAAAAATTGGGACAAGGCCATGTTTGCCACTGTATGGCATCCCCTCTTCTCCTTGTCGCATCTTCCTCTTTATGATGCGCCAAATGTTTTCTATGGGTGAAAGATCTGGAGTGCAGGCTGGCCATTTCAGTCCTCGGATCCTTCTTCTATGCAGCCATGATGTTGTAATTGATGCAGTATGTGGTCTGGCATTGTCATGTTGGAAAATGCAAGGTCTTCCCTGAAAGAGACGACGTCTGGATGGGAGCATATGTTGTTCTAGAACTTGGATATACATTTCAGCATTGATGGTGCCTTTCCAGATGTGTAAGCTGCCCATGCCACACGCACTCATGCAACCCCATACCATCAGAGATGCAGGCTTCTGAACTGAGTGCTGATAACAACTTGGGTTGTCCTTGTCCTTTTTAGTCCGGATGACATGGCGTCCCATTTTTCCAAAAAGAACTTCAAATTTTGATTCGTCTGACCACAGAACAGTTTTCCACTTTGCCACAGTCCATTTTAAATGAGCCTTGACCCAGAGAAAACGCCTGCGCTTCTGGATCATGTTTAGATATGGCTTCTTTTTTGACCTATATAGTGTTAGCCGGCAACGGTGAATGGCACGGTGGATTGTGTTCACCGACAATGTTTTCTGGAAGTATTCCTGAGCCCATGGTGTGATTTCCATTACAGTAGCATTCCTGTATGTGATGCAGTGCCGTCTAAGGGCCCGAAGATCACGGGCATCCAGTATGGTTTTCCGGCCTTGACCCTTACGCACAGAGATTGTTCCAGATTCTTTGAATCTTTGGATGATATTATGCACTGTAGATGATGATAACTTCAAACTCTTTGCAATTTTTCTTTGAGAAACTCCTTTCTGATATTGTTCCACTATTTTTGGCCGCAGCATTGGGGGAATTGGTGATCCTCTGCCCATCTTGACTTCTGAGAGACACTGCCACTCTGAGAGGCTCTTTTTATACCCAATCATGTTGCCAGTTGACCTAATAAGTTGCAAAATGGTCCTCCAGCTGTTCCTTATATGTGCATTTAACTTTTCCGGCCTCTTATTGCTACCTGTCCCAACTTTTTTGGAATGTTTAGCTCTCATGAAATCCAAAATGAGCCAATATTTGGCATGACATTTCAAAATGTCTCACTTTCAACATTTGATATGTTATCTATATTCTATTGTGAATAAAATATAAGTTTATGAGATTTGTAAATTATTGCATTCCTTTTTTTATTCACAATTTGTACAGTGTCCCAACTTTTTTGGAATCAGGTTTGTATATTCTACTTTTACAGGCTAGTTTTCAGCGCAATATCATGCTAATGACAGACGTGACTTTCTTGAAGGCCAAAAGATTTTTTTGGGCTTTGTTTTTTGTACTGATGTTTACAGGAAAATGGACGCAGGGACATTTTATGGTAGAAATGACAGAAATTAGCTATTTGTCAGAATCATACTCAACAATGGATTTGAGGGAAGTGACAGTGATGAAGAGTGGACCGCAGAAAGAGGTTTGAGAGGCAGAAAAAAAAAACCTATTTAAAGCCCTATCTTATATGCAGTAAATTCTAAATAAAAATGTTATATACAGTAACTCCTGAAAATTGGATGGAGAAAAATTGGATTTTAGAAAGTGAAGATATTGGAGGAAAGGAGGGCAATTCTATCAATGTCACAATTTGTCGCGTCTGGGTTTGGTGGTTGCCAGGAGAATGCCTGACTGCACTGTACCAAGTGTAAAGTTTGGTGGAGGGGGATTATGGTGTTGGGATGTTTTTCAGAGGTATGGGTTTGGCCCCTTAATTCCAGTGAAAGGAACTCTTAATGTTTCAGCATACCAAGACATTTTGGACAATTTCATGCTCCCAAATTTGTAGACATGTATGATCGAGTTTGGTGTGGAGGAACTTGACTGGCCTCCACAGAGTCCGGACCTCAACCCGATAGAACAACTTTGGGATGAATTAGAGCGGAGACTGTGAGCCAGGACTTCACGTCCAACATCAGTGCCTGACCTCACAAATGCGCTTCTAGAAGAACGGTAAAAAATGTTCACAAACACACTCCTAAACCTTGTGGAAAGCCTTCACAGAAGAGTTGAAGTTGTTATAACTGCAAAGGGTGGGTCAACTCCATATTAAACTCTATGGATTAAGAATGGGATGTCATTAAATTTCATGTGCATGTAAAGGCAGGGGTCCCAAAACTTTTGGCACTATAATGCCTTTGAAGTGGCCAAATGCTATAATGAAATATTTGAAACACATTTTCCACTGAAAAGAGAGTACCAGTTCCCTCTTGATTTTCCTAATAAATGTTAAGATAATATTAGATTTTTCTTTGTGATTTACTATACTGCATATTGTTGCCCTGGGGAAACAAAATAAAATCTGCTAAGGATGGGGATGATTTTTAATTTTTATTTATTTTGTTAATCTGTTATTTTAAATCTTCCCAGAAAATAAGATTAAATATTTTAAGTGCAAAAGCATAATTCACGCATTAGAGGGTTACCATCAAAATAAGTTAAGCAATTTTCAAATTTTGTTATACAAGAATCAACAAATCTTTTTAAGTTGAAATTACTTAATAATAACAACATTCAAGTTAATTTGTACTTAATTTAATACAGCAACCTTTTTTTACAGTGTGAAGGAAGTATGTATTAACAGATAACTGAGGCAGACAATGGCCTAATCACAAAATAGTGTTAAAAAAAGTTGTTTTACAGAACCCAAAGTAAAAAAATAAAAAAATAAAAAATAAGAAAAAGATGACATTTTGTCTGATTTCCTGAGGAGCAGTTTTAAGAGTGGTCTACTTTTAACATTCAACACCTGACTTAGATTATGGTACAGCTCATGGAACAAGAGATGTTTCCAAGTGCTTACAAAGCAAGCGGATGAGGCTGCCATAGAGCGTATCTGCCAGGAGAAAAAGGACTTGAAGATCACTGAAAAATAGGCTTGACTCAGACATCTGGAGAGATGCTGACCTGAAAGTTAAACAAGGACTAGCTCACTAATGTTACGCTCCCCGTTTCCAAATTAGTCTAGGGGGTTGAGGAAAACGTAACAAGACGAAAGGAGAGACCACATGGAGCTTCTCATTCCCAGTCCCAGCACTAAAGAACACCAACAACCACTGAAAACTACTGCAAGTTTGATTTATTATATGAAGAAATCAAAAGAGGAACAAAAAATGGCTTCAGGAGGGGGCACAGCCAAAATAACAAACAAAACAGTGTCTAACTCAATTTTAAAATCTAACTTACCTAACCACCAGAAGAAAACAAAAAGAAACAAAAAGATAATAGCACTTCCTTAACTCCCTAGCTTAACCCAAAAACAGGAGAAAATGGCACCCTCCTCCCTACAAACTACAATTCAAATATTAAATTTAACTAAAAAAAGAAGCAATAAAAGACTGCGAGTTAACAACATTGAGGATTGGAATTAACATCATAACTTCATCACAGATTTCAGTATGTACACTATCTATCAGTTGGTGAACAACAAAACAACCAGCAACAATTGTCTGGGGCTGCAGAGAAGGTCCATGTAGAGAAACAAGTGTCTCTGTCTCTCTCCTCTCCCTCACTGTGCTTTCTTGATGGCTTTTATAGCTGGTTTTCTCACCAAAAGCCAATGAATGAAGCACTAGCTGGCTATCAGCAAATGAGCATCAAGTGCCTTCAATCAGCTCCTATTAGGGCAACAACACAGAAGAGAAGAAAAAGAAAACACAACATAGAGAATAAATAAACACACAACTGACCCAAATCAGTATAAAACTGTCATATGACATAACACCCCCATCACCAAGTTTATAACCCATGGCTTATAAACCCTCAATTTTTCACATGCATAGTACATTCTAGACTCCATCACAGGCTCTGGAGAGCGTGTCAGCCACCATGTTCTCTGAGCCTTTCGAATGTCCAAGTTGTATTCTTGCAGAAATAATGACCAACGCATCAAACGCTGGTTCAGGTTGCACATGCGAGACAGGAAAACAAGAGGGTTATGGTCAGTGTAAACAACAAGAGGGGTACAACTACCTCCATTATAGAGTGCCATCACTAATGCCAGTAACAGATACAGGTGGTACACAAATGCACTTTGTAGGTTTTAGACAGATAGATTAAGACCATACTGTACTTCAATACAAACATAATCACTGGAAAAGGGACAAAGATAATAAATATGTTTAAGGTAGCTACACTGCCTTAAAATAAATTAGCATTATGGGTTTATATTACATAAAAAATTCACTTGGCCAAAAAATAAATAAATCTGAGAACGGTTCTTGTGTATGGGTTAATAAGAGGTGGTTGGCTCAACATTTTGTACATTTGTATTTTAACCAGAGTAGCTCATGGCTAACCTAATTACATAGTCTACTGAACATGTTGATGCTAATGACACTCACAGTTCTTGAATTTTCACTCAAATAGATTTTAATTTGAGCAATGCCGAAATAATGACAGGGAACATTGCTTAGGCCCACTAATTTTTTTTTCTAGGGCATCCATCAGAAAGATAAGCCAGCAGGGTCTCCTCCTCATCTGTCTCTGTCCCAGTGACCCAGTCTTTAACCCATTCCCCCTATCATCACCCCATTAAAAGAGCTTGTGCGCTCAGAGGGTCCAAATCAGCCGCCACACATGACAATTATGCATAAGTGACATCTTTCAGTGTGACATTAGCCAGATGTACAAGTATCTAGAATGTAGGGAATCTCAAGAGTGAGTGATAGACATCAGGGCAGTGAGCGGTAGTGGGAAGGGAGTTTAGGGATGAGAAGTTAGGAAGTGAAATATGTGACAGATTGTTGATAGAAAAAAAAAAAAAAAGAAAAAAGATTTCAATGAAAGAATTGTAATTGAATACATTCTGTGGCTATATGTACAAAAATCTTAAAGTTAGCTGTTAATAAATATAAACTCTGGAAGGATGTGTTGCAAATGTTGTTTTCTGAATGTGATATGATTAAAGTAAAAATATTATTTGGTATTTGACATTCAATATTTGCAACATTCACAAAGATCAATGTCTGTAACTGAAGCCTGGGATAAATCTTATTACAGTAATACACTCAGTCAGGCAGTCATGCACACATCAAGACATCTGTGCATCAAAGAAAACGTCAAACATCCCTTTCAATGGAGATTATGAGGATCACATACATGGTTTAACATGTTACATCAGCAGATCTTCAAATATGCCAATGTGCAGAAAGGCACGTAGCATTTATTCTCAGCCAAATAAAATTTAATGAGGCACAGCTTTGTATCACAGAGCCAGAAGCACATACAAGGAATTTTGAAATAGGACTATTACTATACATGGTGATTGATCAGTTTATGAGAGATCCTGAGGACAGTGGAAGTAGTACTTCTTCAAAGCCAGCATTGGGAAGCTGTAACAACTATATTTGGCTTATCGCTCGGACACAGGACACGATTTGGTCCAACAATAGCGTCATTATTTACACCCAGATGGAGAGGCCAATTGATAGGCGGAGTTGGATTTATGCTGTGAGCGTGAGGAGGGTTGACCTACACCCCTGACCTTCTCTCATCTGTCCCTGTGAGGGGGATTGATGTCTGGATGCACTAGGCCAACAATGGTAGACCTGGACACAAGAAGAGAGCCTCTGGGGGAGGGTGAAAGGAGAATGAGGTTCATCGGTGACAGCTGAGAAGGAAATAACCTCTGCCTTAGTGTGGTGATGTCTTTGTATTATTTCAGACTATCCATCATGAGCTATGAGCTAACCAAAGAGTATGATACTAGCAAAAGGTTATGAATTCTTTAGAATGAAGGATCAAGAAATGTTCACCATTGCAATGGAAGGACATCATCATAAAGGGATATTCACCCCAAAATCAATGACTTCTTAAAAATTATGACTTCTTCAGAACCTAAAAGAATGTTTCAACTGTTTTTTGCACATACATTGAAAGCCAATGGAGTCCAAAACATTGACTTTCATTGAATTGAAATTTTGTATCTATCCCTATCAATAACCATGATCGGTTAAGGGAGGCGTTCATGTACAGTGTTTTTATGCTCAAAAGACGAAGCATAGAAACAGGCCCAATAGATCAGACTGTTAGATGATGTTGTCAGCCATTGGTTGTCTAACTGACAATAAATAACCTCTTGTGGAAGGGATCTACTCACATTCCCCAGCTCGCTCTGGTAACTGCTACAATAAGACCCACAGAGTCCATGAAAGATACACAGTTTAAGATGAAGAATCCCCATCGTCCCTTTCTTTCCACTTTCCCTGACATCTCAAGCCTTTCACTCACCTCACCAACTATATCTCCATTCTCATCCGTATTTCACCGTTTCATCTAAGGGATTCTTCATGATTCTATTCCTGCAAAATATGAGATACTTTTCCTTTTTGACTGGTAAATCTCCTGGGTCACTGGAGCTGCTGATATGCTTGCTAGTCTGTCTTGATGGACAAGGCCATCTTTCTCTGTAATAGCCGCAGTAATCCACCAGATCAAACGCATACAATGGCAGTTTAGGGTCAATAATGCAAATCTGACAAGTTCTTGCACCATCCAAACACTGAAAACATGCAGATTATAGCTATACTTGATTAAACTCAAACACTGAAAGCCTGCTGATAACCAGAGTGAGTGTGGTTAGAGTTCTTTTGAAAGAAAAACAGGCATTTTGAATAGTGAATGGCAATTTGGTTTAAGGAGAGAAATTATTCAAGAGCAAGACATTCTGGACACAAGAAGTGAAGAATCAGGGAACAGTATATTTTTAGATTCACATGAACAGGCTGATTACATCTGCCTTGGTGTATTCCATCAATGGGTAATTGTTGCTTTGGACACTTTGGTGGACTAAAACCAAATGCTAGAGCAGCAGATCTGGCAGTGTGGGACAAACCAAATCTGCCTTGTCATCACTGCCATAATTTTCTTTGCAACGCTGCAAAAAGTAATCTATTTCTTTGCATTTATGCCATCTGTTCCATATAATGTAGAGACAAAGCTGGCACGCTCGAGGTACATGGATATTTTCCACACGTCATAGTTAGCTAAAGGACCCACAAATATGATGATCCCCGAGACTCAGTTACAGCTTTAAAAACAAATAGTACAGTTGCTATTATAAAGACAATATTCATATAAAAAGTAATTGGTATTTGTTGCCATTTTAATGTAGCCAAAATAAATAATTAAAATATTATCTAGACAGTAAAAATTTCTACCACCCATTGACCCCCAGTTTAAAAAACCCTAATCTAAATGGCAGTCATCAAACCCTAGATCATTGTACCATTGAATTGCTACTTTTTTATAAGCATATTTTCATACATGCATTCATATTTTACCTTTTCGTGCTCCCTAAAAAATGAGTTGGTCCACAATATGGACATGTGAGAGAATAATGAGCAGCACACTTCGCTAGGAGTACATGCATGTGGAGGCCTGAGGCAAAAATAATTGTGCCCGCTTAAGATATTGTGTTTAATCAAATATTTCTTTCAGGCTCCGTCAACTCTCTGACAGACCCTAGTTAAAATGTATACATTTCATTTGATTGATGGTGTGTTCAGCTTTGTTTTAAAACTGATATTTAACCTTGAACAACATCACAGCTCGGAAAAGCAAGAGAAACCTCACACAGAAAATAAGTCAGTATTTTCAACCTCCATATTTTGGCTGTTGTGCTCTGAGGCAAACTGATTTGAGTTTCAGTTCACATTTCAAGTGAATCTGTAATCAAAACACAAGCAGTTTCTGCAACAAAATCCAAAACTAAGGCAGTACTGATAGAAAATCTGGGAATCTTTCATGGGAACATTTTCATCCATGAGAAGATCTATTGTACTTCAAACTCACTTTTCTCTAATTTTGCTCTACATATCATACTCAGCTCGGTCATCATTGTCTCCCACACAGAACAACACAGCTGGTTATATGAGGTTGGACAGCATCCCAGGTCTTTTCTTGACCTCATTTAAACCCTCCTCCTTTCATGAGAGAGGAGTAACCAAACTTAGGTGTATATCCTTCATATCTAGTAGAGTTAATTAGCATTTCTTGTCTCGCCTAAATCCAAAGATAGAAAAACAGACTGGACTGGAAAAAAATAAGATGCATCATGTGAACCTACTTTATTGTTTCTCTTTGGCATTAATTTACCACCATTTCACACACATGACAGGTCAATTCAATGCAATATTTCTATGGGGACCCATTTCAAATTACATTATTCAATAGAGGGGGGAGAAAATGTTGCATTTGAGCCTGGAGGACAAAGTGACTGACATCAGAATGTAAATACTGCATTGATTTTTGAGACTCAACTTTGGCCCTTATAAAGAGTGTGACACACACACACACACACACACACACACACACACACACACACACACACACACACACACACACACACACACACACACACACACACACACACACACACACACACACAACCAACAGCCTGGCTGACATTTCATGCTATTCAATCCAGGGAACCACAGAATGAAAGCTTGAATGAGGGCTGAAATTCAAACAGAGAGAAAATCAAGTTGAAAGCAGTAAACCTTGGGCACACACGAACAACATCATTTGATGTGCTGTAGGCCTTCCAGCAAAGTGGGTATTGAACACACAAAAACACCTTTCTGCTCTCTAATGTCCCTGGTTTTGCTACTCCAATCCAGTGAGCACACACACACACACACACACACACACACACACACACACACACACATAGAGAGAGAGAGAGAGAGAGAGAGAGAGAGAGAGAGAGAGAGAGAGAGAGAGAGAGAGAGAGAGAGAGAGAGAGAGAGAGAGCGAGATAAAGAGATATTGCTGTAATTTAAAATAACTGTTATCTTAATATATTGTATTCCTGTGATGGCAAAGCGTTCAGTAGCGATTACTTGAGTCTTTACAGTCATCACTCCATTCTTATTATTATCAATGTTGAAAAGAGTTTTGCTGCTTAATATCTTTGTGGAATCTACATTTTTTCCACTAAATTCTTTGAGGAACAGAATAGCAAAAAAAAAAAAAAAAAAAAAAGCAGCTATTTGAAATAGAAATCTTAACATTATGTCTGTACTGTCACTTATGAACAATTGAATGCATCATTGCTCAATAAAAGTTATATTTATTCTAAATAAATAAAAACATATTTCAAGTATCATTGCATTACTACTGTTTGACCCTTAAAATAGCATACTATTAAATAAGCATTTGATCCCAGCAAATTAGCATTTGTTTGTTTCATATCGAGAAGTTTACTATTGTCAGTTTTAAAACCCTCTAGTCTATAATAAACTTGGGTAGTGCTTGTCTGATCTGACAAGAAACTGAGACTTTTTCAAAACTAGTATCTGAATTATATGTAAACTCAGGATACATCAAGCATTGTGTAAATGGAGTTTTCGTTCACTAAAAATGCCATGTATACAAACCATGTGACATAAGGTAAGGGTTATCACCAGCTGCAGAACACATAATAACAATACATCAGCCATCACTGGACACATGCCATTTCACTATCAGATCAGATGAATGACCTCGAGTTGTTCTGAGGATGAAAACACTCATCCTTCCATTAAGGTTCCATGAGGGTAATTGGTGCTACAGTTCTGTAAGGTGTGTGGCAGCTGGCCCTGATGGTGTCACATCACGTGCTCCACAAACATGTGCAGAGCAGCTGACGCCTGCTTTCATTCACTGTTTTAACCTCTCAGTGTCTGAGTTTTGTGGTTCACACCTGTTACAAACCAAGCATCACATTGGAAATCCTGATTTCGGTTAGCGCTTGCCATTTTTTGTGTGTGATATGCATCAGAATGCCAGTAAACATACTGTGGGTGGTCTGAGGATGAATTGCCTGAAAGTAACACTTAATCTTTGTATAGATTTGGTTTCAAGTATCATTACAGAATATCTTTTTTTTTCTTCTCATAAACAACTCATCAATTATGAGAGTATGTCAGGATGCTGTTTATTGATGTGATGAAACTCAAGATACTCCATACATGACCTTACACCTTAGTTTATATAGTGGCATCTGATATCCTATCAGGTGGACCACAGGCATTCAAAATGGGAAATAACCTCATCAATATAGACTATAAAGACTGGCTGTTGCCTTGACCCCGGCGTGGACTCACTAATCATCTCGCATTGTCCTGCAACTAGATGATAACATTTGTAACACAAGTACTCAGAAATAATAATGACCATAAACAGAATCAAGACAGTTGATCTGATAATCTGGGGTTCCAAAATAAATAAAAATAAAAATGAAATAATAAAATGCTAAGTACTGCTAGCATAATTGTAAGATACAAAGGCATTTGATGGGTATGACAAAAGGCCAAAATTATCACAGGTTCTAAATTCAACAATTTGTGCAGCTGTTTTGATTTGTAATTTAACTTAACAGTATATAAGTTGACTGGTACATATTTAGATTTTTACAGGTAATGTGAAATTATGTGTCAGGTACACTTGGAATCATATGGTGCCAAAAGCCAGTTGTATTCGTTGTTAGTTTAATAACTCATCTCAGAATTCACATACCTGATATTTATAACCCAAGGGATCAGAACACATGTCTGGTTTAAGTGTATTACAGCATTTACAGTAAGAGGTTTATATACAGCGAGCAGGCTTATAACTATTGAGTGTTTGTCCAGCACCCAGGAGAGATGAGAAGAGCAGTTCCGGATGCCCGGATGCTCTCGCTCTCTCTCTCTCTCTCTCTCTCTCTCTCTCTCTCTCTCTCTCTCTCTCTCTCTCTCTCTCTCTCTCACACACACACACACACACACGTAAGTGATAGCATGGGTTGTAGTGCAGTATTACTATTATAAAACATACAGTAACAATGGACATTTCTGCTCCTTCACATACGCACTCCATCCTACTTGAAGGGGTCTTGACGTACCTTAACTTAATTTTAAAAGCTTACATACATACGCACAAGCCATAATTCACTCTCTTTCTCATACACACAACCTTCCAAGCTCATTATGTCTTTGGCGTCAGTACTCAATGTGGGTCACATCCCTTTGGCCTGAGAGACTTGTGGTCTGGTAGGACGAGGCAGTGCTCATTTACCGCCTGGGGGAACAGTTGATGTTAGCCCCTCCCCCCTACATCTCAGGTTCAAACTGGGACACTGACCTAACTAACCCTTAATCAGCTTAAAGTGCGTCAGCCTTACTTTACCACTCACCCGATGTAAAGCTCACAGCCAGTGCAGACCTCAATCTCACGGCCCCTTTCTCCCCCCCTCAGAGCACGAGTCTGAATCTTACATAACAGGGCAATTCTTCCCCAAAGCCCCCTTATACTGAGGAATTAGACCCCTGGAATGCATTAAAAGCCTTTGCTGAGAGCAATGCAAGACCTGCTGTATCCTCTGTTCAGAGAAAAGTAATTAGGTAGAATGAGTTTCATTTTTTTATTTATAGGCCATTAATCTTTCTGGCAAGTAGAGAGCGAGAGACAGGGGAATGATGCAGGATGGGATCAGTGCATCTTTTAGACCCGAATGTGAACATCTGTGATAATCATGTGCACCACCAAAAATATGGGACCAAAATTTGGTCTGTGAATTGCAACTTTACATTACCATTCAAAAGTTTGGGGTCTGTGAGGCTTTTTTTTTAAGCTGAAAATGGTTGTGCTGCTTAATATTTTTTTCCATGATACATAAAACTGTCCCCATGGTTCAGAATGATAGTCTGTTTAACCCTTAAATACATGAATGTAACTCTAACTGTTGTGATAATATAAAACTCTCCTGATATTAGAGTAACAATTACAAAAGAATAAAATAAAGCTTTTCTTTTTTTTTGCTTTTTTTTAGCTTTTGGAGCTTGCAAGGGTTCAGTTTGAGCAGATGTTTTATACCATCATCACTGTCCTCGTCAGACACTCGCTCATTTCCCAGTAAATTCAGCATCTGGCTTACATTCACAATGTCAAACATATTCTCAGAACTATAATTTTCAACATCTCCAAAATCAATATTTTGATTGGTGATAGCTTCTTCCCCAGATCCACCATCAAGTGACAGTGACACTAATATTAGATGGCCTTCAGTACTTGCTCTAGTAGTAAATCGCTGAGCAATTTCAAGTTTTGCTGATGATTAGTGATGGGGAGTCGACTCCAAAAGAGTCGATTCCTCGACTCTGAATAGCCCCAACACAGGAATTGACTCTCGGTGTCGAATCTGTTGCTGTGTCCGAAAGCGCTCACTTGTTTACCGATTCTCTAATCCCTATAAAGTGCATGGCAGTTGAGTGCACTATAAGCAAGGAGAGAATGAAATGAAGCGACAAATTCAGACACTGATGCAATACACCGCGTCAGAGAGCTGTCGCAGAAACTTTGTCACACGCATTTATTTGAGTGCTTACTTTACAAACAGAAAACAGTCACAGCGACTTTAGTTTGTAATTATACATAGGCTTCCTCCATGCTAGCTTTAGTTTAATTGATAGTATATTCATGCAATAAATATAGATTTGGTTTTCCATGGTTAACCTTGTGTTCATAATCATTAAACTACAGTTATAACCAAAAATCATAAAAATACTCACATCACGAAGAAACACATCAATAAGTGTACATTATTTTATGTATTTTAGTATTTAGTATCTTTAACTACCTTTAACTGTTTTTCGTGACTTTTTCCTCTGTAAAATTAGGTCTCGGCAACAGCTAGGTAGAAACCTTGATAGCCACTCATCAAGTCATCACTAAATTGGACTAATTTGGACAGTCACGCTAAAAGTGTGCGGTTTTAATAAGATTTTAAGGCTTTGTGTTGGGGAAAATAATTTAAAAAAGTGTGTAACAACTGCAATTTTGTCTTATTTCTGATCCTGTTTTGATGTAAAGTAAATGGAGAAGTAAATGGAGTCGAGGAGTTGATTCCATAGACTCCTACAGTGGGAGTCGGGAATCGGAGTCGACTCCAAAAAACCTGGAATCGAACACCCCTACTGATGATACTTCCTGTTCTTTTGTTTTCTGCCTGCGGTAACTATGAGTGAAACATCACTTCATCATTGTGTATCAGACATTGCCACCTTGTGGAATAAAGGTGAATGGCAGTTATTCAGTCATCAAAGGTTAAATTATTATTGTGCAGAAAAAAATATACTTACACTGTTACGCACCTCGGGTCATTAGCTACCCTAAACAATTTTTACAAAGAATGAATGGGAAAACAGGCATTCTTTTACAATTGTATTATTTTTTTCTTGTTATAATGTTTATAATGAATTGATTGAGGAATACTAAGACGGTTGATGTCTAACTTTAAAAAAATGAATCAGGAGGAGGGTAGTGATTGACATCCCAGGTCACTAAAGACCTGAGGTATGCGTTTAAGGCTTAATGGCTGACAAGAAATATCTTTGGCTGGTAAAATTTCCCAATTCACACACCATTGGTAGGTGTGGTAAAAACCCACTGTGCCAGAGCTCTGACAAATGATTGGCCTTTTCAAACAACACATAATAGTTCTAAATCGTTTTGCCTTAAAGGATAGTTCACCCATCATTTACTCACTCTCATCTGGTTCCAAACCCTTCCTTTATCTTTATTTTTTTTAATTTTTTGTCCATACAATGAAAGTCCAATGTTGTTTTGGACCCTACTGACTTTCATGGTATGGACAAAAACATTCCTGTGTTCCACAGAAGAAGAAAAGTCATACTGGTTTGGAATTATATGAGGTTGAGTAAATGATGACAGTTTTCATTTAGTAGATAAGCAGTGATGAATCAGAATGAAGGACTATAGGGACTCCTGCACAACATAATACCATAGCATGTAGGAGGCAGACAGCAAAGAGAGCAAGCCAGACGTCTGGAACCAAAACATCAAGGCTATATCGACTTAATCAAGCTCTCTGCTTGCTTCCAGCTTCAAATGAAAGGGGGGAAATAGAGGCTGGCTACTGGTTAGGGCGTAGTGGTAAGACATCCCTGGGCCTCTTCGCTGGAGCTTTCAGGGTTGCGCTACAGGATTGAACACCCCATTACAGACTATGTTAATGAAACAGACTCCTTCCAATGAGGGGAATGAGTAGTGGAGGGGGTAACAGCACGAGAGTTTAAGGCTTTTGAAGTTTGCTCCAAAATCCATAACTAGCATTCAAGGAAACACACTAGGAGAGATCATGTTGCTTAAACATTTCATACACAAAGGGATGTTTTCATTGGCCTTAATGAAGTGTCATACCACGTCTGTGCCTCTGGTAATGAATTGACCACTATAGTACATTAAAGAGAAGTATAGATTCAATATGCATTGAATTCATATTACCAATATGAGGTAACAAATAGCTACAGAACTAGAAAACATAAAACACATAGGACTAAACATGGTCAAATGAACCGAATGAAACAGATTGTTTCTGTTCCTTGAAGCCTCATTATACACAGCGTTAACCAAGCCAGTTTTCTAAAACAAAATAAGTTTGTCAAGATGAATGTCACACAAGTGCCAGTTAATGTCTGCAAAACTTCTCAAGTTATGGAGGAAATGACATTGATTACAAAATGTCTGTAATTTCTGCCTCATTAGCATCACCAAACAGAAATGCAAAAGTAATGATCTTTTAACGTTATTGGTCGACAAGCAGAAATAAAATAATAAACTTCAGTAAAGGTTTCTATGACACATACATATAAAATAAAATAAGATTTAATGTCTTTATTACAGCTGTCATATTAAGCTGGAATGAAAGTATTTTAACATCAACACAATTATACACTTCACCCTCAGGAACTGGAATCATGGTGTGGTCAATGAGTAAGAACGATTATTCATTATTATAAAAGAATAAGACCCAGAGGTAAGGACAAGTCTCACTAAAGGATGTGGCATAAAAGCAATAGACTGATGCTATAGGAAGTACACCTCAACAATGATGATGATGCAGATGAACACACAAACAGTGTGTCGAGATTAGATTGTACCAGTATGAAAAGATTATACTGGTTTCAATTGATTACACAGAGTGGACTGATGAAAGAGCAGGTTACACATCCGTATGTCATAGTCAGCTATACTGATGTTCAGTGACAAGGACAATGTAGGACTCCTGCATTTTACACACTCATTGAAAGTATAGTCAATTACATGATATGTCTCGTAGCAGAGTAAAGGCGCATTATACGGAGCTCACTCAAGGATCAAGGACGGATGAGGAAATTTAGATGCACTATTGTGAAACAAGAACAGATTTGTGTTCACTTATAGCTCAGAAAGCTCTCTGTGCATTTCAAAAGAATGTTAACATGGTAGGTCGCTTTTGTTTCCCACACAAACCAAAGCCTTCGCTGAGGACGCAGGAATTAAGTTGAAAAGACGGGGTTTTCCTCTGTGCCTGGTTCAGAGGGAGGACACCTTCTTTTAGCGAGGCTTGAATTTCCCACAAAGCTCCATGGGTGTAATTTTGCAATGTAAATCCATTCATGGGAATACTTTATCCAGGAAAGTGATTGAGATATCCACCACACCAACACAATGAGTGAATACTGTACTGAAGATGAACCTTAGCAGGGTAATGTCACCTGATCCTCTTCCTTTAATTCTAAACAGACAGAATGGTATACAAAAGTCTTTTTATGCATGAATATAGAGAATATACAACCCAAAGACTCTCAGACAGCACATAGATGCAGATATCTGGTCACTCTTTATAATATAATGTTTGAAAAAAGAGGGCAAAAAAGCTATTTTGCTCTTTCAGAGCATAAAAAAAAACATGGTAAATTACATTTTATATTAAAAACATTATGAATTCTCAAGTATTGTTCATTGTTTAATTCATAAAATGCATTAAAATGTACATTTAGAATTTGAGACGTGGCCTAGTCGGTAATGTGGTGATTGTGTGTGCAACTCAAATTAAAGGTTAAAATAAAAAAGATTAAATTAAATTAAAAAAGTTTGAAAGTTGAAAATGTTTTTTTTTTTTTCTTTTTTTTCCTCCATGATACATAAAACTGTCCCCATGGTTCAGAATGATAGTCTGTTTAACCCTTAAATGAAAACCCTAAATAAATTTAAAAAAATAAAGAACATGATACACGAAAACACACCACAGAACAGAACAGAGCAGAGCACACATATGCAGTTTGTTGGGTGTAGTAAATATTATCTACTTCAGAGCCAAGACAAAAGCCAGCAATAAAATCCAGCTTGACCTCTGACCTTTGGCCAGGTTCTGTCAATTCAGAGCATCTCAGATGGTTTGGAAACTTGTGGGCAGAGTTCTCTTTTATCCCCAGATTGGATGCAGGTATTTTCATTCATGCAAGTGACAAAGTTTACATATAAAACAAGCACCAACATTATTACAGATATTTAAAGGTATGTACTTCAGCGCTGGGAAGATGAATGTGTATTTAAACTGGGTCATTTTATGTAATAGAAATGTGAAATTATTTTTGAATTTGGTGCCTTCTAGACTGAGAAAAGCCAGAAAATTTATTTTTGGCTCATGTGGATGAAAGACAACAACTCCCAGAATGCACTTGCTTTGCTGCCCTACGAGGCCACTCCCAAAGCCACTGCAACTGGTTCACTGGATCACTTGCCCACCGCGGCACCGCCCCTACCGTTGTTTTATAATAATAAAATCATTTAGTTCAGTTAGAGAACATAAACTGTAGTGCATTCTACAATTAAAAACTGAACGTGTCTGTTCAATAAAGTGTGAGTTAGCCGAGCGAGTGTCACGGCACAAACGCAGCAGGAGTTAGATTTCATTCATCTCGAGAGCGAAGAACTGAGGTAAGCGCGGATGCGGCATACATTCACGGCGTGTGTTCAGTCTGGTACGTTTTCAGACCATGTATGGTAATTCGAATATACTACCGGTTTTCTACTGATACAAAGCTTAATGCTAAACGCTGAAGTAACCCTTTAAAGATGTGATTTATGTAAGACATAACTCTGCTAAAAACAGACAGACTTTTTGCTTTTGTTGCATCTGCTGTGTTTGGTATTCATGTGCCACCAGGTGAACAGATCAATACAAGGCTTCTATCAAATGAAGAGCCCTGTCAGTATCTGCTTGAAGTCTCTGGAGAGAGTGCTGGAGGTCAGATAGATGCAAAGAGGGAAGAGGGGGCCACAGCTCTCAGCCAGACGTCTGGGCTCGCGTGAGAGGTTGGGACAGAAAGCACGCGATGGAATCCCTTGCCTGAAGTGCAACCATTCACAACATCTCTTTTTCTTGGTCTCTCTCTCTCTCTCTCTCTCACACACACACACACACACACACACACACACACACACACACACACACACACACACACACGTGAACACATTTTTACAGACTGCACGGCAAGGACAAGTTGCGCTGGTTCACAGTGCAGCCTGTCAGAAGCAGTGGCTTTGCTTGACACTTTGGCATGATGGCTGCCGCTTTGGGACCTCCTGTCCAATGAATCCTTATGGTCCTGAACCCCTCCCAGCCCTGCTGTAGAGGGGTGTCGAACATGCACGCAAGCTGTGGTAAAAGACAGACGCTCCAGTGAAGCAGGAAATGCATATGTTTTTTCTACAGTAAGGATAGTGTCAGAAAATGTCCAGAGACAGTGTCTATCGAATGTGGTCCTGTCAAGGGACAAGACAAAAACATCATACTATTATAAATGTAGAAAATGCTTCAGCTTCCCTTATAAAATCTATACTGTTGGCTTTGACTTGACAACTGAACGAAAATTAGATGCGAATGATATTAAATATGTCCCTGTGACATATTTAAGCTAAGTGTACATTACCGCTAAGCCTCGTCTAGACAGACAATCTAGTGGTTGACCCATGTTAGCTGTGTACAGACTGTCAGCCTCTTTGCATAAATTGCATGAAGAAGAAGATTTTTTTAGCATCATGTTCATTGCATCATTTTAATTTCAGGCAAAACATAACATTTTGTAATAGCACAAGTGTATTAAACTAGGGAATGAACACAGGAATGAAAGAATGAAAAATCTTTTTATTTTATTTTTTATATTATGATAAAACAATGACTAAAAATGGAATTTGTTATTATCTACAAACCCCATTTCCAGAAAAGTTGGGACATTTTGTAAAATGCAATCAAGTCAAGATTTTAATTCTCTTGAACCTTTATTTAACTGACAAAATGTTTTCATTGAAGAATTTTATTGTATTTTGTAAACAAATTTAGATTTTTATGGCTGCAACACACTCTAAAAAAGTTGGGATAGGGGCATGTTTACCACTATGTCACATCACTTTTCCTTTTAATTACACTTTTTAATCATTTGGGAATTGAGGATACTAATTGTTGCAGTTTTGCAAGTGGAATTTCACCTGATGTAAGACATCTGCTCAACAGTCCGTGGTCGTGATTCTCTTTTTCATGATGGGCCATACAATTTCAATAAGAGACTGATCTGGACTGCAGGCAGGCAGGCAGTGTAGTGTGTCTACGAAACCATGCTCTTGTAGCACGTGCAGAATGAGGCCTGCCATTGTCTTGCTTCCCAGGAAAGATGTCATCTTGATGGCAGTTTATGTCTCTGTACAATCCAAATATATTCCTCCATGTCAATGGTACCTTCTCACAAATGTAAGTCACACATGCCGTTTGCACTGGTGTACCCCCATACCATGACAGATGTTTGCTTTTGCACCTGTCGCTGATGAAAGTCTCTTTCATCTTTGAAACTGAAGGCCGTTTTTCCAAAAACAAGCTGAAACATGGACTCATGGACACATTTTCACTGTCTTTTAAACCCATCTGAGATGAGCTCGGGCCCATAGAACTCTGCAGCACTTCTGCATTGAACAGATGTATAGCTTTCTCCGTATGGTTTTCCAAAGTACTCCTGAGCACATGTGGCTATATTTAACACAGTAGCATCATGGTAAATTCAAATTCAGGTTTCCTGCCTTGCCCTACACAGAGATTTCTCTGGATTCCCTGAATCTTTTATGTATGGTAGATGGCGAAAGACATACATTCTTTGCAATCTTGTATTGAGAAATGTGCTTTTTGGATTGTTTATTAATTCTCTCATGACATTTGGCACAAAGTGGTGAGCCATGACCCATTTTTGCTTGCAAAGACTGAGAAGCTCTTTTACACCCAAACACGATACCCTCACCTATTACCCATTCATCTGCTAATTGTGGAGTTTAAAAAAACATTTAACTTGCATATAATCTTTTTACTTTTATTTTGACTCTGTCACGACTTTTTTGGAGTGTGTTGCAGACATCAAAATCTGTTGGTCAAGAGAAAACATTGAAAATGTTTTCTTTGTACTTTTTTCAGATACAAAAAAAGGTTCAAGAGAATAAACAAATCACAGAATGGTTTTTATTGCATTTTACAAAATGTCCCAACTTTTATTCAAGTGGAGTTGTACAAAACTTCCCATTTTTTTAATGACAAAGTCACTATTATACACAATCCACTTTATTTGCACCCTGCAAAGGTAAGAGGTTTTGCCAGCAAATATCCTTGCTTTTTAGTCATAAACCTTTATCAGGGCCATAAAGCATATCAGCTCCCCTCTTGTGTAAACACATCTTAACAATAAAACCCTTGGGTAATCCAAAGGCCATAAAAAAAAGATAAAAAGAGTAAGTACTTCAGAACCTACAGAAATCCAGACGCCTTAAGTCTCACAGATCTAAGGCTCTTGATCTGACTTGGTTAAAGAATTTGTGGTGCGATGTAGGTCAGTATTGGCAGGATTTCACTTTGATTGCCACAGTCAGCATCAGTAGGCAGTATTTTTTTTGCCCGATGTCCCAGAGCCACTTCAAGGAACATTAAACATGAATCAGTTAGCTATTCAGATAATCAGTTAGATTGATTTCAAGACCAAGATCATTTTGGTGGTTCTTGTGGGATTCTGGCTTTTGTGTCTTCCTGAGCCATGCATCTAGGTAGGTTGAAATGAGAGAAATCTCGCGAGGGTATTTCAGGATTGCAAGCGCAAAGGTGTGCCCATGTTTTTGCATGCGCAGCAGGTGTGCTCTCTCACTCCCTTTCTCTAGCTCACTCTCAATCCTATCACCTCTATCCATGAACCATTTATTCATCAATCTCCAAGTCCAAACCCATCATTTAATTGACCAATACTAGCTCTGAGTAATTCTCTCAAGGTATTAAAGGTAAGGTATTAAAGAGGTCTCAAGCTGAGCCTCTTATTGTCTTTGCATATCTGCACCAAGAAGACAGAGGTAGAAGTAAAGACCATTAGAGTAGTTAAGTTGGCTTCCACCATTAACATTTGGATCTTGATGGATTAACATTATCGTTCATTTTGACTGAATGGAATTAAGTAATTTGCCATCTTAGCGATCCTCTGTAACAGAACTTGTCAGCCGGCTTTGGTACGGTAAGCCTATTTGACTTAAGGTTGTCTATGGATTGGGTATTAAGAATGGACATTGTTAATTGTACAAGGAGGCCGTCTTCGTCTCCTTTGTTGATAAGAAGAAAATCGAATAATTATCCTCAACACAATATCCAATGTTCTTTTGTCTCTTACAATAATTTTCTTAAGTGACTTCCCCCTGTAGTTAATAATTGTATCCCTTAAAACTCATATTTCATCACTGAAATGTCATATTGGAAAATAAATTTTCTTGAAAAAAACAAATAAAATGGCTTGAATGTAACTCTACACCCTTGCCTCATTCAGTATATGCGGCTCTATGAATATGCACATTCATACTGTCTTTTGTTCACTGTAGTTTTAAGGAGAAAATACTCACCAATGGTGTTGACTTGCACATGGTTTGTCTTAAAGCATATTAAAAACACCTCATAGACATATAACCTACATTAAAATGCAGATATCACATGACAATTACCAGGACAGGTAACTGTTGTATGCCAAGTTAGACCGTAAAATAGCCCAGGTGAACACTGTAAAACAAGATACACAAATCTACTTGTAAAGAACAAAAAGTTTTGTGAATTTACAAAAATCCATCTTTGGATGTCTAATTTATCTAGACTGTTCAGACCACTTTGGATCTACAACAAACCAGCAATCAGCTGGTTTTACTAGCTTAAAACGTTCAAGCTGGTTTTGAAACATGGTAGCTACTAGCTAGTCAGCTGGTTAATAATCTTAGACCAGATAGAAACCATCTACCATGTTCCAAAACACATCTTAAGCTTGATTTCCTCACAGGGAAAGTCTTAAAAAGACAGATAAGAGGTTTCACAGCAACCACCAATGTTGATATTCCTCTTCCTTTAGGTGCATTTATGCAATGTAAACCTGGGCGACCTCAGCAATGTAATTCACAAGTAAACAAACAAGCCAGATAAATGTGGGAAGATACAGTGAAAGAAGCTTGGCACACCACTGGCCACGCACTGGAGCTGCATGTTTCTGTAAGTATACAGTACAAGCAGCACCACATGCTATTCCTGTAGCACTTGCTGTGAATGCTGCAATACGTCATTGAGGGTGCAGCCTGGGAAAGAGCTGGTGGAACAGTGGCCCCAGGACTGAATAGTCTGAGGTTGAGGGGATTTTTTTTTTTTTTTCTCAAAAAGTCTAACTCCCGACCAGGCCTCACCCTGACGAGACATCTCAAATACTAACAGTGTGGTGAAAGGAAGGCTAAAACTTGTTATAGGACATTTTGGGGTTAGGAAGCATAGAACTTGCTCTTTCCAGTTGTTCACATGCATGCATGGCTTTATATTTCCTTTACTAAACTAGCATATTTTAACACTTTCGAGTAACATCAAATAGCAGTGCTAACAGTTATAGTTATTATAGTTAAAGTGATAGTTCACCCAAAAATGAAAATTATCCCATAATTTACTCACCCTCAAGCCATCCCAGGTGCATATGATATTCTTCTTTCAGACAAATACCATTGGAGTTATATTTAAAAATGTCCTGGCTAATCCAAGCATTATAATGGCAGTAAATGGCAGCCCAAAATTTGAAGCCCAAAAAGTGCATCCATTCATTATAAAAGTAATCCATACAGCTCCGGGAGGTAAATATCTTTTTGTGAAGAGTAATGTCACTTAATTTTGATCAATTGATCAAATGCTTTTCAAGTAAGTGTGTAGATATTATTTCTCTAGAAATCCAGACAAACACACTAATCAATACATTTTGAATAGCTTTTGAACAGAAAAATCAAGTAGCGCGTTAGCATTCTCACTTTTTACATTTACATTTAACCTGAAAAATATATTAATACAATACAGTCATGTCATGTTGCATATTTTCTGTCGGCTGTTCAGAATCAGAACTTCAAATTTGTTAATGAATAACTTTAGAAAATCACAATTCAGTCTAAATTATTCTGGACTGAATCATTAATACCTCTGTGGCTGCATACACTACTGAGTTTACTTATGAATGGCACATTACATTTAATTGATAAAAATATCAAGCAGCTTAAATGTAGCAAACTACTTTTGCCATGTTTGTAGCATAACTAGCTACTATCTTTAGCTTAGCTTAGCAATTTTTTCCACAGAGTTAAGAATTGATTATCAACTTTTGTTAATGTTCTCAAGCACTATATAAGCTAAAAAAGTTTGGAAAAAAAAACAAACAAAAAAAACGAGAGAGTAAATAAAGAAGAACAGAGCATAAAAAAGTTTTTGGTTAGGTTGCGTGCAACGTCGAGAACTGGTGGCTTCTTGGGAGTACATTCTTCTCTGACAGCATCATTAGGCAAAACGAGTGTGGCCTGGGAGACGCGTTCTATCAATAAAGCACCAGAGACAAGAGGCAGACTGCCAAAGCCTGCCCAAAGAGAGTGGCTGAGCTGTGGGTGCAAGCAGTGGCTGGAGGCTGGCCGATAGCTGCATCCCTGGGGGGTTTGCTTGGAAACACACCCGGCTCTCGCTGCCTCACATTTCCTTGCTCCTTCCTCTCTTTATGACTCAACCGTAGATGTACGAGCAGAATCCTCCAAGATCTATGTTTATACTACCCCTCTGCAAACCACAGTTTGGTTTTTACCACTGTACATGTGCTGAAAACACACATAAAACAACATAGCGAGTTGACAGCATGACAACAAAACAACATAGCAATAACAGCAAGTAGGGCAAAGTGAAGGTCTGATGAGGCCTTTGTGAAAGATGTTCTTCTGGCTTCGAGAAGCTGCTGGCAGTCTGCTCATTGCTGTTCAAGCAGCGTGAGAGAGCAGCTTTGATGACAGACCACAGAGTAAATTTCCATTAATCTAAAAGCAAACTCAGCTACAGCCACTGCAAAACCGACCACAGAAGTCCCTCAAAGTTCCAAAAAGTGTCTAAAAAAATCAAAGCGCAGATGGTACATGCTAAAACAGTGCAGCTGTAGTTGATCTTGATTAAGATTTTTTTTCACCCCTCAAAATGTAACTGAAAAGGGGAAAGATGCAATTCAGTGCACTGTCATTTCGCGGCATGTGCAATGAGGTGCATCACGTGTCCCTTTACTGGCAACACACACTGTTGCTCAACTAGTAGAGCATGGCACTTGAAACGCCAAGGCCATGGGTTCAATGCAAAGAGAGTACACATATACGCCTCGTATAAAAGATGTACGCCTCGTATAAATATAATGTAAAAGAGTAAATGGATAGTTCACCCAACAATGGAAATTCTGTCATCATTTACAGCATTCACCTCAAGTCGTTTCAAACCTGTATGACTTTCTTCTGTGTAAGACCAAAGAAAATATTGTGAAGAACTGTTTTCCCCCTATACAATTAAAGTCAATAGGGTCCAAAACAACGTTGGACACCATTGACTTTTCATTGTAAGAAAAAAAGGGACATTTTTCAAAATATGCTCTTTTGTGTTCCACAGAAAATAGAAAGCATATACAGCTGGAACAACATGATCATTAAGACTTTCTTAGTTCTCAATAGTTTTTTTTTTTTTTTTTTTTTGTCTGAAATGTTGCATTCGCTATAAAAAAATTTCAAAGGGAACCTTTGAAAAGGAAAAAAAACAAAAACAAACAATAAACAAAAACTATCCTAAGCACTTTTCTATTGATTTTCTGTGTTTGTTGTACTGATCTCTATTCAGCTAATAAACACACACACAAACACTCCTGCCTAAAGGCAGAAATTTCGACACACAGACAGACTCTAGTCTGGAAACTGTGCACAGAACAACAAGAACAAATTTTATAATCAGTTATATACAGCTACTTGGCAGCACAGTAGAAAGAGAAGAGAGATCATATTTTTCCATGCTTATATAACCCTGCTGGAGAATGGTGGAGGAGGAGGGGGAGGCAAATGAGTCTTTGCTGAAAGTTAGCTCAGACTCTGAAACTGAGAAAAAGTGGAGCAAAGAGATGGCGTGAGAATCTGCTGAGGAAGGCAGCCCCAGTCTGAGATCTGCCTGGGGGCCATCTAATGCCGTCTTTCCCTCTTCTCTTCCTCTATCCCTCCACCGTTTTCATCTGGTCCTGAGGGTCAGGACCATCACAATCCCCTTGACTGTTTCATGGAAGAGGTACTACTCTCATTATAAAGTCTGGGACTGTCTTTTTTTTTCCACACTAACAAAGCCCTAAGCATTGTGCTTGCCTTTTCGTTCTGCATTAGAGTCCTTCAGCTCAAGGGCCTCGGCTTTCAGAACAGCAAGCTACTTTAAATCATCTACTACAGTAGCTGATAATGAAGAAGCCATTGAGAAGTTCTGCACTGCATCTGCAACACATTTGCTGTCAATCTGACACATTCAAATTGCCCCCTGACCAATATGCAGATTCAGTGAAAAAGGAATTGGAACTATGCAGGCTTAAAGGGATAGTTCACCCAAAAATAAAAATTCTGTCATCATTTACTCACCCTCAAGTTATTCCAAACCTGTATACATTTCTTTGTTCAGCTGTACACAAAGGAAGATATTCGGAAGAATGTTTGTAAGCAAGCAGAACTCACCCATAACCACACCCTACCCACACAACCCACAACCCACCCACCTACAGTTCCACAATAAGCTGTTTTCAGCATTGATAATAATAAGTAATGTTTCTTGAGCACCAAATCAGCATATTCAGAATGATTTCTGAAAGATCATGTGACACTGAAGACTGGAGTAATGATGCTGAAAATTCAGCTTTGGCATCACATGAATGTTCACATATGTCACACATATGTTTTAAAATAGAAAGCTGCTACTTTAAACTAAATAAAATGAAAAAAAAATAAATAAATAAAATGTCACAATTTTTGATCAAATAAATGTACACTCTCAGAAAAAAAGGTACAGTGTTGTCACTGGGGCGGTACCCTAAGGTACAAAAGTGAAAAGGTACATCTTTGTACCTTCCTCACCCCTAAATGGTAAAAGGTACATATCAGTACTTTAAGAGTCTATATTAGTACCTTAAAGGTACATATTAGTACCTTTTCAGTTTTGTACCATAGGGTACCACCCCAGTGACAACAATGTACCTTTTTTTTTTCTGACAGTGTAGTGTTGAGATTAATAATTGCTTTAGAAATATTTTTCATTGTTAGTTCATGTTAAGTTATGTAGTTAACTAATGTTACCAAATGAAACCTTATTGTAAAGTGTTACCAAGAATTACCATTAATACCGACCTAAACTCTTTAATATAAAAATCATCACTTCATGCAATTTCATCAGAAATCAATCATCAATCCTAGTTTTTTTCTAGTTTTTACCAATGTATGGAAAACATACAGTATGTATGGTTTTGAGAATCACACAATTTAAATATGTAACAAAATCCAATCCATCCAAAACATTCTGTCAAGAATCTTGACTGCAGATGCTCCCAAAATGCCAACACTCAAATATCAATTGCCACCATACAAAAGCTATGTCCCAAAGCTTGCAAATAAATTAGATCTGCTTTCTCAGGGAAGACACAATCTTTGTCTCTGTTTTGGCTCCTGTGGGTTTCTAAAAGGGCACATCTTTGATAACACTCGACAAATCGGCCCTGGGGTTCTTCATTTGATAATTATCAGGTAATGTCATTGATGTAATTGGCACTCATTAGAGTACAGTAACTCTTTAACTCTCAGCCCTTCTGAACTTTCATTTTAATGACACACACACACACGCGCACACACACACACACACACACACACACACACACACACACACACACACACACACACACACACACACACACACACACACACACACACACACACACACACACACACACACACACAATTGTGGCTAGGAGGACTGGGACCTTTGCGGTGAGGGGGTTATCATAATTACCACCGTAATCAGTTTCTCCTCCACCATGTTATCGTTTCAGTAATTATTTGGGTGCTAATCGGGATTTATAGTAATTAATCATATATCAACATGCGTCTCTCCATCAATTAATGTAAATAAGCAGCCGTGAGATGAGAGGCAAATTTTATCTGCTGCTTTCTAATCTTTTTTCTTTTCTTTTTTTCTTGTGGTCTTAGGGGTTAGTGAGGGGGCCTAAGGGCCTTATAGTCATTGTACTCGTTTACCAGATTGGATTATTTTATGAGATCTCAGAGGCTAATAATTGGTTAGCCAAACCCACAACTCATGAAGTACATTTCATTTCAGTTTAGATTAAAGATGGGTGTAGTACTGTTAAATTTAATTATTTATTCAGTTTGTGTGTTGATATTAAAAGATTAGTCCACGGCCCCACGCCTTTTAGTCTGTTTCTCACACAAAGCTATCATATGGTTTCAGAAGATGTGGGACATAGCAATATGATATATTGCATTTATGATACTATTCTTTGGGTGATAACATGAATATGCATAATCTAATTTTATTTTTTGTGTAAACCAACTACTTAACATGAGTGACTTGAAGACAAATAGATGGAAACTAGCATGGAGATGAGAAAAGTGAAATACTGTGGGAGATCTTATCGGAGTTATCTCTGCCTGACAACATGATCTCTAACTGCAGATAATTTTGCACAATAGCACTGGTTATAAAAGACCAAGCTCATAAATTTTACCAGTTGAAAATACTCACAATTTGTATTGATGTTTGATCACCAGGTGGCTAACATAGCCACTCTTTTACAGAGTTTGGGTAGGAAACAGGAAAATCTAAATATAATAAAATGCAGTCATCCGAGCAATGCAACTCACTTCATTTCATGAAATTTTTTAATCTGTGTTTGGTGTTAAAATGTGAAATGAGTTTAGAGAATCTTAAAACAAGCCATAGTGCAAATGAGGCACAATGTTATCTTATAAGTAGCTTGTCAACTAAATGCAACTTTTATGCACATCTAAACAAACTCCTATTGCACCCACCAACATGATTATGTATCTTTTGCCATGGATCTCGGGACATTCAAGGTTATCCTGGCATCTTGGCTTGACATCTGCTCTTGGTCTGTCAGGTCTGGATCAGAGGCTGAAGCTGAGGTATCTTTAATTGTATTGAGCAATTGTCTTCAGCCAGCAGGGCTTTGAAGCAAAGCAGTTTCAAAGGTAATTGGTACCATTTAAAGAAACATGATTTATGAAGAGGCAGTCAAGCTAGAGTCACTCAACAACTTATGCAGCTGTTTTCTGACAGAACAATACAATACTATTTTATAGGAACACTGCAATACATTATTGTAAACATGAATATGAATTGGAATGATGAAAAATATGCTCAGTAGTCATAACTGGTTTACTGAAAAAAGCAAGTGAGCACTAGCCATATTAGGATTACCGGTTACTGACAGTGCTTTCTGCTTGTTTTTAAAGCTGTTGTTTTACATGACAGGCAAAACTTTTTTCCTTTACACTGTGTCTAAGCTAAATGAAGTGCTTAGAAATAATAAAATAAAATAAATAAATAAAACAAATTAAGTTAAATTAATTAAATTAAATAAGAACAACTGGTGGCAATAGTACAGCCACTCACATATGCTAGTCTGGAGCCCTGCCTAAAGACATAATAATCATTAGACTATGTCCTGACATTTTAATTATAAACCCAAAATTCAACATGACATAAGGTCTCAGACCCTCTTCTAATAACTATTATCAACAGTCAGCACATCCCCAACTCCAGAGATTCATGAAATTAGGGCTGGGCGATAAAACAATAACGATATGTATCGCGATAGACACGTAATCGATATCAATAAAAAATGCGTTTGATAAAATGTCCGTTTGGGGAGGTGTTTATACTCGACGTGCTTGCCGTTGTGCTATTTTTTTAAATGACATGGAGAGGTAATGTTACTCTGCATCAGTTCTTTATGACAAAGCATCTAAACAGCACAAAGAAATAACGGAGGCACTGCACCTTAATGTTAAGAGATAATTGTTAAGTGTTCATTGTGATTTTAGACATTTGAGTGTTTTCCATGGCTGTGTTGACATTTCTGCCTTTATAACTGAGGTGATTATAATCAGAGGAAGGTTAAGTTGAAAATAAAAATGTTTAAATTATATTTTTCTCCTGGTCCTTATTTTAAATGGGTTATAAAAAATATTGCTAATTATCGATATCGACCGATATGAAACACTTATATCGTGATACAGTTTTCAGCCATATCGTCCTAGCCCTACATGAAATTTACAAAAAATGCTGACCTGCAGGACCCAAAATGCCATTCAAATATGTAAACTGTTTCAACACGTCACTCACCTTCCAAAACCTACCAGATTCAACCCCATGCCCAGCAACACAAACCCTGTTCAACTGCTCTGGAAGCCAGACGGTAGCCCTGATTGGATTCAGAAAGAGCCTCTTTCAATTTCTAAGTAATGAAATCCAAACTCATTAGTACAGGGAGAATCCCTTTAGCCAACCATGCAGAATGCCCCTATAACAGCCAGTCAGATTAAGACCCTAGAGCAGGCCTAAGACCATGCACCATGGAGCTCCAACGCTGCCTTGCTAATTCAATAAGAGAGCCTTGAGCTCTTGGATCTGTAGCAAGGTTTGGTCTTTTCTAACACTAACTGCATTTGGATTTGCATTACAACGTTGCAACCGACATCCAAATAATTAACCATTTCGTGCAACCTCCAAATGTATATTCATGCATGTGAATGAGTGAATGCTGAAATACTGAGTTAAGCATCATCTTAAATCCATATTGTAAGAACCTGTTAATTGTTTAACAGAATGCTCCCGTACTACACACACACACACACACACACACACACACACACACACACACACACACACACACACACACACACACACAAAGGTAAATTATATTACACATTGCATTACATATTATATATTTCAAATATACATACACATCAGAGGCAAAAGGCAGTCTCTTTTGAATCCACATTTGTGTTTGATCTCTATAAAGGCTGCACAACTGAACGATCAAATGCACCTTTTAATCAAAATGTCCACCTTTGTGAAGTGTGAAGTATTAATGTAAACACAGTGGGTTTGCCTTCAGCGATTGTAAACGTACAACAAAAAGTCAGAGTCAAAATACTGGATCTGTGCACTGGGCCTTGGAGTGTAAATTCAACCTAATTATACATTTTATCGTAATTTTATTGTGTTTAAAATTAAACACAAATATTACCAAGAAAACAAGAAACTAATTATATATGTTCTTTGTTATGGTTCATGAGGAAAAAAGGCAATTCCATTGATTAAATAAACTTTGTTTAAATGTAATTTAATTTATATTAAGATTGAACTACAGAAGTGTATTCAATAGTACATTTATTGCAGTTGTACATAAACTGGTATAACAAGAAGTGTGAAATTTAGCTGGTACTGGTATTGTGACATCTGTACTTAAAGGGTAACTTTAAAGGGAATACAGATAAAAATGACAAGCGAGACAAGAGAGCTGCCAGTTAATAAATGGGAAAACAAAGTAACTTGCGTATACAAAGTAACTCAGATATTTTGTAGAAGTAATTCACTACTTTTACTAGTTACTTGAAAAAGTAATCTGATTACGCAACTCAAGTTACTTGTAATGCGTTACCCCAACACTGCCTGCTTCAAGGCATATCCTAAGTCATCTGGCAGACTTTTGACACCTTCAAGGCTTTTGTATAAAACTACAGATTATACTTCCATATTTTTGTATTCCCACTCATGGACAGTCCAATCAAGCTTATGAGGGTTGAATCTGTCCAATGTTTTTTTTTTTTTTTTTTTTTTAAGTGAAGGAAAAGACCCTTTTCTCTGTTTTCTCTAGTCATATAGCAATGATTCAGCCAAGTTTTATTAAAAGCTTATTTTGTCAACGGTGAATTAACCCTTTAAGTACAAAATAAATGATATACAAGAGACATATGCATATCAGATTTTACCCTAGTTCATGCATTCAGTTACTACAGGTTCAGAGGACACAATGTGAAAAACGCAATGGCAAGTTTAAGTAAGAAGAAAAATAATGCACTAACTGCCTAACTCCACCCTGTCCTCAACAGGCTTATACAATAAACAGAGCAAGACATTCTGAACTTCTAGGACTAACTGACACATGGCTGGGTGTGCTACATCCTGTACAAAAAAATAATGGACATGATATTCTTGTAGGCTCCTCATGAAGTGAAGCTCGCTGAGGAAAAAGTGTCTCTGTTCCATCAGCAATAAGCCATTCAATAAAGAGTATCATGTTGCACATTCATGGCAGAAGCTGTTGGAGATGTCAGAGCCCACAGGGAGAGGCTTTTATTGTGAACTCAACCGCTTCTGTGATGCTAAATCGGCACACTGCCTCCCAGGCCTTTATGCTGAGCCCACATCAGATGAGAAGAGGCTCTGTCAAGAGTTATCTTATAGTACTTACATAATCACATCAGCAAGAACGGATGCAATGCTTTCAATACTTTCACAGGTAAGGACGCTGGGAAACACAACTGCTGTGTGAAATGTGTTTGAATATAAAAACCCTGCTGTGTTGCACATTAAGTGTACTACAGAGACCCCAGTAAACCACACTTTAAATGCATTTTTGCAAAATCAAATGTCTTTGAATTATATAGGAAAATAGGAAACCAAGATGCCATTATTTTAAAGAAATATAGCTCAGAAACTTTAAGAAATGTATTTCATAAAAAAGTTTTTAGGTTTAAAATGATAAAACAATACTGCTAAAAACATTGCATCTACATCAACATTGCATCAACAAAAACTGCATCTAAAGTGACTGTTTTCAGACATTTCAAGTGTCATTTCTACCCAACAGGATTGCCATCGCAAGTAGGAGAAAAAAGAGTGGGAAAGCACTAGAATGAAAGAAAGAGAGAAACTCCTGAAGGAAGAAAATGTAGGGGAGGGGAAGGGGTTATCAGAAATACTTAGTACTTTAGTACTTAGTATAAATTCTTAGTATACTTAGTATCTCAGAGATACTTAGTGGTTGTGCATGAAACACATGGGTCAAATCTTCTTGACCTTTGGCACTGAGGTGAAAAACCTCTGAGCAGAGTCATGGTCATATGGTCATCTCCATGTTATTGGTGTGTATGTGTGTGTCTGAGGACAGCAGGTATGAGAGAGACAGCTGGTCTAAACTATGGGCTATATGCCAGTCTGCCAGATATGACCTCATGGCCACACTGCACAACTAGGATGAGATATGCATATACATTTCCCTGAACGTACACCAGACTAGTTTTACTACTTGCCAGGTTTTATTTATGCTCTATACCAATATACACATTAACTTAAACTAAGAAATGAAACAAAATAAAGTAAGAAAAGGGAAATAAAAGCCAAATACATTTCCTTTTTAACATTTGAGCATATGAAAGGTGAGCAGTTTTACTACTAATCAGGTTTGATTTATGACCTGCCAGTATACTTTTGTATCTAACTTTGTCATAGATTAAACAAAACTATAAACTAAACTAATAAAATAAAAATAAAAAATAACATAAAAACCGCCACAAAAAACCCGAAACAAAACAAATAATATAATTTAGATGGTATCAGATGAAAAAATTTAAATAAATAAATATTACAATGATACTTTGGTTCAGTGCACTCCATGGTTCTAACATTTATATCCACAAAACAATGAAGAACCATGGTATCTTGTCCACAAAAACTATGGAAGTACAAATGGTTATTTTTGGTACTTTTTTTGACTGGTCAACGTGTAATATTACAGGCTTACAACAACTTAGTGCCCTAAGGTAAAACTAAAATATGATAACTATTTATAAAAAGAAAAAAGTCATCAATATCAAATACTCAAAAAACTGCATATAACCAGCATTACTACTCCTTTGAGAGCAGATTTCATTACCCATGTTCCTTCACTAGGGGTCAGGGCAATATATAAACAGACCACACTTGTGGACGTATGCATGTGTGCATGGGTGTTTATGAGGTTGTGTATGTGAGGTCTCAGGGGCTCTGTGTGTGTATGCGTGTGAGGCTGAGATGTCATTGTGTGCCTGCTTCCATCTTGCCACCCTGACCATTACGATCCCCCGGCTGCCTATAAACCTTTCCCCCTATGAGAAGAAAGGTGAGGAAGCTGTTTTATTGAAATGTGAACAGAAATTAGAGCTCTTTCTACACATCTCAGCTCAGGACAATATCAGGGCTCATTTCACATCTTCATATGGGCTAACCTTGACCCCCTGCTCTAAGGGCTTGCTAAAGGCCCATAATGTCATGCCATTATTCTCTGCGGGCTAGAGTGAGATGGTATCAGCGACAGTGCAGATGACCTGATAAACTGCGCTGCACACACTGCTCAGCCACATAAAAGCCGTAAAACCCCAGCCCGGGGCTGAGCCTCGTAAATCACCCCGCATTAGGGCCTCAGTCACAGCGTACAAAGTCTCCGCTGCTCATTTACGCAGTGCTGATCTAAAGTTTTCAGTGCTAGTCATATCTTGCTAGTTTGTCTTTCATCTCATCACTCTCTTGCCCTCTCAGGTAACACATGTATGTCACTGCAAACATCTTTTGACAGCTTGTCCCTATCTCACCCTTCATCTCTTTACATGCCAGTTTCTGACACGCTAACGTGAGGATGTCAAACCTAAGGCTCATGGGTTTAAAGGCAACTTCCTGTCATTTATATTTTAGGCTTTGGTGTTATGTACTACAGGCCAGGGTTATTATTGTTAACTAAAACTAAAACTAAATAATGCTCAAATCTAACTTTTGTTTTGCTTGTTTGTAAAGCAATGCCAAGTTTTCCCAACAGTTATTAAAACATAATGTGATATAAAGTTAACTTGATGAAATATACAAAAGTAAGTATTTTATGTTCTTCTCCAGTGAATACAGGAAATTCAAATTAAAGCTGTACTTCAACTGAGTTTGACACCCTTGTACTTCTCTTAGTTGCTCTCTCTCCACCCCTCCCTCTCTCTCTCTCTTTCTCCCATTCGCTCGATCATCCACACGTTCCCAGTGGAAAAGAGTTATACAAGGCCTTGTACTTCAAAAGGCAGTGCTAAAACTGGAAGCGAGGCAAAACAAACAGATGCAACAAATATATACATTAGAGTTGACACATGCTGATGAAACTGACTGGAAACACTGAAAGCTGCAGATGGTTTGGAAATTTGCAATGGAGCACACACCCTCATTTATGACTGACCAAAAGGCTAGGAGTTGAATCTAATAAGCACATGCATGGATACACTTACAATAACTTCCCATGATATTAGCTTATATTCTGGACATGTCATTTTTTTTGCTACTTGCATGGTCAGTTTTATTTTTAACAATAGGTGGAATGATGGAAATGATGGCTTATAATGGCAAAACATTACTGATTAGCTTGTAATTATCAAACAATTCTTACTGATACTACCAGGACTTGACAAAACCTATGTATTTATGTCAGTTATATCAGTTTACCTAGATGACAAGTTTAAAAAGTTAGTAAAAGTAATGTCACGACAAAATGTCAAATGTTTAAGCTTGGAATTAAATACATGTAAATTATCAAATCATTGTAAGATTAAGCACTACACTGAAAAAAACAAACAAATACAAAACAAACAAAAAAACAAGTAAAATGTACTTAATTAATATGCATGCATATTTTTTAAGTAAATTTCACATATGGAATTAAATAAATTCTACTTAACTAAGTTAAGTAAAATTAACAAAGAAAATAAGCAATTTGAACTTGGCCAGTAAAATGTTGAGTAATTTATACTTTTACTCAAACAATATAACACTGATTTAAACCACTCTTATAAAATGTATGTTTTACTTAGAAACATCGAAGTAAATAACACAATAAATATTGAGTAGACACCATATCTACAAGTAACGTGGCACCTGAACACAGAGTATGTACTTTGTACACAATACTTGGTACACAATACACAGTGACGGTAACATTCGATGGATCGTTTATGAGAATGTCATTTTGAGTTCAAACTTCAAAACAGCGAAAACATGGAAAACAGCGGTTCATGATGGGAACACCAGTATCAGAAAGGTAGAGTAGTTTTACTTAACTTTACAACGTTGATATTTACGCTTTCATTTCTACGAGCTTGAATTGAGTACTAATATAGAATTTACTTTTATCTATTATATTGGCATACACTACATGTGTGCATAAAAACTATTTATAAAATCAAAGTCTCACCATAAAAGACATCTGATTGGGGACAGCGATCACTATGTCCTTTGCATTGATACTCTGCTCTTTCCTGGCACATAAAACAATTTCATCAGGCACAGGGATTTCTCTTTGCCAAGTTGAAACCAGGCTATTTTTTCTCATTTATTTTCAGCCAATTCCTTTTGTTGGCAAAATGCCAGTGTATCTGCATATGACATTTCTGCATGCGTGCGAGTAATTTGTTATATTAATTGGTCCGGATTGTCTCTCCAACTCTGCCCCTGAAGAGACAGAGCAAGACACAGAGAAAATAAAAAAGAGGAGGGGGTGGAGAGAGAGAGAGAGAGAGAGAGAGAGAGAGAGAGAGAGAGAGAGAAAGAGTCAAGGTCGAATAGCTGTGTGTTAGGATTTATATGCTTTTTATGGTGGTATAAATTCTTCTGTGACATGCACTTACTCACATTTACAAATGCACAAACACGCTTACTCTTTTCATGCACTACTGTCCACTGGGCCTTTTCTAAGTCCGTATGTTGTCCGCAATCAGAATGTGAGGAAATTGGTTCTTTTGTCTATATGTTAATCTGACCAAATAAATCCACATGCCTACAGCATATGATGTCATGGCTGAGCAAACACATAATTGGATGAGAGGCAATGAAGTAAGCAGTAAGCTGCCGGCTGCGGAAGCAATGTAAATTCTTAGTTCATTAAGTGCGCACACAAAATTTCTACGTAAACATACACAAATTAAGTACGTACATGCTAAGCAGTCTCCATTGTAATGAGCTTTGCATTTCTAAAAGGGACAGAACCTGAGCTTGCCCTAACACATATAGTGACCTGGGGTCAGTTACCGTGTACACAATCAGACCAAAGCTTTTACAAATCGTAGCTAAGCCTTTAGACAGCAGCCTCACTGGTTATATCCAATCCTAACGATGTGTACACTCGGGGCGTGCGGTCCATAAGCTGCGAATGCTCTGCATGCCCAGGCTATTTGTGGACTCGCTATTTAATATTAACACTATAAATTACTATAAAATCCCTTGTTTGAGATGTACCTTACATGATAACATTTTAATGTAATGCGTAAGTAACTGTCGGTCAATTATTTACAGTGTTGTGCAAGTTACTTCCAAACTGTAATACATTATAGATTACTAGATATGATGTAGCATAATGACTGTGGGCTATCCAGGCTTCTAACAATATAGCATATAATTGGCAAAGTGAAGGCTCAAGACAATGCAAAAAAGGATGATAGACAGAATCACAAACGATCCAAGTCTGTTAAAAGTATGGTAGAGATAAAGTGATTATCTGGCAATATCTGGGAATAGCTTGGGTCTATTCATATTAGACACAACAGAACTGTGTGTAAACTCTAATGCCATGACAAGATGCACATTTGTTCTTTTATTATTGTTGTCATTATTTTATTTTATTTGAATTCAAGAGGTTCACAACACAAAACCGTCACGTACAAAGAGCAAGAGATGTTTTTTTGGTTTTTTTTAATTGCTAGTGCTTTTTCGTGACGCGATAGTTCTTTCGGTTTTAGACAAAGGTTGCATTTGACTGCATTACATTCTTCTTGTCCTTATCGCTGACAAACAAATGCGCATAAGTCCATCTCGCGAATGTACAGTCTTCTTCTGCCATCTTCACCTAGTAAGCCTTGTTTATACTTTCGTTTGGCTCTGCAGCGCGAGCCTCCGCTGACTGTGCGCGCACCTTGTCCGTTTGGGCAGGTGTTTCTACTGGACGCGCTCGTCGTTGTGCTATTCTTTGAAACGACAGAGTAAACAGGTAATAACTTACTTCCATGTTTCATTCGCTTACGTCTCGCCATCTTGTTTTTCTTTTTTTTTTTTTTTACAATTACATTTTGGGCTAAAAGTGTGTTGTAATGCAAGCGTTACTGAACATGTACAGATTAAAATATTACTGCAAATTGATTAGTAATGCCTTACACTACTGCGCTACAGCAAAAAGTAATACGTTACTGTAATGCATTACTTTTGTAATGGATTACACCCAACACTGTTTATTTATTTGCCAAACAACAGTGATTTTCTTCAAATCTGCCAGTTACGAGGGGTTTTGGGTAAGCAGATCCACAACAGCTTTGGTGCCTACGCTCTGTTGTTATGTATCGTCATCAAGTATCTAGGATACTTTCAATAAAAGGTCCAACATATTAGAAATACTTTTAGCTGTGTTGCTATGTGTCATGAGAATAAGCAACTGAGTACTACACTGTCAGAGTGAACAAGTGCGTTGGGCACATTTTTTTTTTTTTTTTGACATGATGCACCACCCAGCATACCTGGTTAAAGAAGTTACTGCTCGCACTGGTGTATAACTGACATGCATAATACACTGATGGTTTTTGGGTCTCATTCCAAAACCACATATCATATGAGAGCAGCTAAGCTGGCAGAGAAAAGTGAATGTGTGTGTAAGCGAGATGTATAAGATAAGTAGAGTTACTGCCTCAGAACAACAGAAGGACTGTCAGGACACCATAAAAGGATTTGTTTTGCATGAAAATGCATGTTATTAAAATCATATGCTCATTAAAAACAAAACAAAAAACAAAACAAAAAACAGCCTAGTGGTAGAGAAAAACACATGAAACAGCTTGGGGTAAATAAGAACTGCTAATGCACAGCTACCGATAACAAGACATAAACATAACCAGTAAAGTACCTATGCCCTTGGCAGTGTACCAGGAAGTACATTTTAGGGTTCTCATAAAGTAATGGTAAATAACTGCATCCCGGGTATCACAGTGCTAAAAAGTGTTCATCCAAATAGTTATAGGGAAATAAACATTTAAAGTATTGTGCATTTTACCCATTGTAAATGAAGCATTCATGCAGATGCACTAGATACAGATTTCTCTTCAAATGTTTGCAGTATAGCACCTAGAAAAGTGTTAATTCCACAAATCACTGTCTCTTTTGTCTCTGTTGGATGGTTAGTTAGTGTAGTACATGACAGTGTCAGGATTTTTATCTATGTGCAGAGGTTGTTCCATCATTCCTAATGTGTGTAAAATACTGGGCAGACAGTAATGAGCCTCCTGGCTTCATGCCTGTTCTTTCCACACTGGCCATTTCATATCAAATATTTGAGTAAGATTAGGTGGCATATCGCCAAAGGAAATGATTCACAATGTGTATGTGTGATTGTGTGTGTCTATGGGGGTTTACTTTGCTAAACTTTAGGGACCAATCTATCTACCAATCACACATTAGCTATCTGATAGAACCTCCTTTGAGAGGATATTCAGGGAAAAACGATGAATAAATAAAGCATTTTTAAAAATCTTAAGGCTTGGTGTATGAATATTAATTATGTGCCATCACATAATTAATACTCAACAGGCCTAGTAGACCTTCCTGATTTAAGTCTTAAATGTTACTTTTTAAATAAATAAATAAAAATAAATAAATTATATATATATATATATATATATATATATATATATAAAATATATATATATACTTCCAAAGCAAAAGCCTCTAAAAGCCACCTCGGTCAAAAATTAGATAACGATACTGAGTGAATTCTCTCCACTCATAGTATAATGTTCATCAAAACTTTCACTTCAAACCCACTAAATCCCAGCCTCAGCCCATTCAGAAGTTCCGGTTCTTAGGTAGAAACCTATACACAGGAGCCTGACAAAAATGCTAATTTTAAAGAAAAACGTCAGACGGACTTAGAGGCTTTTGCGTCTGAAGTCTTCATATATACTGTACATTATAATTTTTTACACCTGTTAAAATCGTACTGTCAAAATGCTACAGAACAGGTATTAAGAACTTACATAAATACCTGACCATGCCATTTGAACCTTCCAGTTATATTTCATAATTAGATCCTTGATAAGAAAATGAATAAATAAATAAAAAGTGAATGTGCTCCATGTCCACAATTAATATTATGAACCTTTCCTGTTTGCAAATGCAAATGTGCAAAGAATCTAGAACAACGTCACACATCAGCTGTGGCTAATTTTTCTCCGGATCACCTTATCACCAGTGGTAAAAGTAGCTAAACAGCTTAAGATCGACCACGTCATATTAATCAGCGCTTGATTTGCCCTGCGCTAAGAGAAAGCAGGGGATCCTTTAAGGAAGATTAATGTGTTTTAGAGTGCAACTGAGGCAACCTTAATGAGATTGCTATCTCTTTAATGAAGAAATGGTGTAATCAGAGAGAGAAAGCAGGGGAATAAGAGAGAGAAAGAAGGAAAGAGAGCGCATCTGCTCTTCTTAAACATTAAAGCTCAGTTGAATTAGTCCACGGCGTATGAGAACTGCTTGATGCTAATATCATGTGAAATATACAGTCAAAAAGTAATTCTAAGCATATAAAATGTCATGAATAGTTCAATCATTCATCATACCTGACCTCATCTACTCTCATGTTAACTGCCCACTCTTAAGACTTCAGCTCTCCGACTGCCCATAATGACCAGGGTTGAGGCCTGTATGACCAAGCAGATTGCCAAATTTGAGCTTGTGCTTGCAAATGACCCTAGATGGATGAAGATAGAGCAAGGAAAAAAGGGCTGTGAAACAAAGGCCATAGAGTGAGCAGCTCAAAGATTATTACATGGTACATTGAAGCATGTGATTGTGTGCAGCTGAGAGGCTGTGGAAGAAAGCACTGGTCATTTTCACTGGGTCTCTGGGACACCAGGTCAGCCAGTGGGGAATTCCATGAGGCTGCAACATGACCTCAGGAGAGAACGTGTGCATGTGTGCTTATGTATATATGGAGGTTAAAGTCAGTGCTTGAGGGCATGACCGAAACCAGCTTTGAGTGATGGGAAATGAAAGCGTGACAGATATAGATCTGACTTTTCAACGCAACATAAATGAGCACTCCCTTGGCCAAAACATTTGATTTATTTATTTATTTATTTTTAAATGTGCAAACTCAGCACATTACTAAATTAGATAGAATGAAAAAACTGGAAAGAGGATGGTTGAGTAAAAACAAAAGATGAAAAAAAAAACAGCATGCCGTTTTCTTTAGGTGACAGAAATTTAGACAACTCGCTACCTATTGCCTTAAATAGACATCTGTCTAATAAAGTAACTTAGCAACATGCTAATGATTAGCATTAGTTATTATTACAAGTGTTCAGCATTAGTATTAGCATATAGCATTAGCATATTGATCAGCTAATAGTGTTATATCCATATTTAAGACTTTATAAAGTAAAATATCTAGCATCCGCCAGACCGCCTTCCTTATTCAACTAACAAAGAAAGCCTCCCGCGGTTCTAAACACTTACTCCGGTTTCACACTGCACGCACAAACAGTGCGGTGGCAGCACAGAAGCTGTGCGTATGGGGAGCGGGAGCAGCTGAACCGTGGCTTGTATATTGCAAATACAGACGAATATCGTCCATTCTGTCATCTTTTCCGGTGTTCTCCTGCAAATGCAACCGTGTTCCCCTCTGTCCAAAACAAATATGCATATAACATGCTGTATATAGGTAGTTTACATGATAAAAGTAAGCTTAAAGTTGAGATATGCCTCTAGTTTTAATTATTTAAACGGGCCTTTGAAGTTTGGGTAAAAACTTCTGGCAGTGGTGTGTTTTCGTTTATTTTATTTATTTTATTCACAGCGCTGAATGTCATATGGTGATTGTGAAACACGGAACACTTCACTACATGATTTCACGGTGACATTTGTTACTTTTCATGTTAATCAGGTCAATTTTGATCAAGAACAATGCACTGTGGCTTTAATTCAACATGAATCTGCGGCGAAACGATCGCGGCACTGACGCTTCTGCTCCGCGACGCGCTGCCTCTGCATACGGTGTGAATGCTCTAATCTGTTAACACGGGCTCCAGAAAAAATACGCTCTGCTAACACATTCACTGCCATTAAACCTTGGATTAGCCAGGACATTTTTTAATACAACTGTATTTGTCTGAAAAAAAGAATGTCATAATTACCATGGCTTGAAGGTGAGTAAATCATGGGGAAATTGTAATTTTTGGGTGAACCATCCATGTAATACGTTGTTCAGTATTGAATGAAATGCACATTTATTTTAGGGATACGCCAACATTACATTTCTGGCTGATGATTGTTTTCATGCCATGGTCTACAACCAATAAATTGCCTATATTAAATTTATATACAACTTTGCCTAAATAAATTACAAATAAAACACTACAACCTTTTAAAGTGAATCACCTCATCCCTAGTTTATTTATTTCATCCTTAAACATTTCTTTTGGCTTGCCTGCCACCTTTTAAACTGCAATATCATTTCACAATATTCCTGTTTTTACTGTATTTTCGAATAAGTGACATGAAGTTGTGTGTGTAATAAAATGCTAGGTTTTGGAACAGAGCAAGTATGACTCCTACACACGTTCAAAATGCTCTAAAAGTTGCATTTCTTCTGTTGTTACTCCATAAAGAAAAAGAACAGAAGTCCCTGACAGTGATAGAAAAACTACAATATAAGAGTGACTTTGACCTTTCCTAAACTGTATTTGTCATACTCCTCTCTCAGCTTTCTTGTATTTGCCTACTTTCCGTTTCTTTTCCTCTCTCACTTTTTCTCCAGAGCCCATGCTAACAGCCACAGTGAATCCATCAGCATTTGACAAGTGCAGTCATCCAAGAGAGAGTGAGCCTGACGTGGCCCCAAAAGATTGCTCTTTAAACGCAATGTTTTGCCAACAAACTTTACCAAGCTGGAACACATTAGGGCCAAACTGGAGAGCTGGAGGCACAGGAGGGGTCAGTTTTTTGCTAAAGCACTCCAAGTACATTACTGGCTGCCTCCAAAAAGGAAGTCATACATAAGTTGATGGGTTATGATGTGAATAGATGTGTTCTAACCCATTTTTTGCTCTGGTTGCTCCTTTGTGTTTTGTATATAAAAAATAAAAAAAATCACATTTTGAGCTGTGAAGAGGTTCACTCTGCTCATAGGCCACCCATCCAGCCTTCTGTGCCTTCTGACCCCTGTTAATGTAGCCTTTGGTAAAAGACACGATGAAACCATTAGGGAGGAGAGTCTGAGCTCACAGTCTCTGCAAAGTTAATTTATCCACACAAATTCAAAAGGATGCTAGAGGGCTAGTAGTACTGTGCATGTAAAATATGAATAAAAATGTTTCTATTGTTTTTAATATTTCTGTTTTAACCAGAAATGCATTACACTAACATTTCAAAAGGTGTAAGAAAAGAAAGTAATACTTTTATTCATCAAAGACCCATTATATTGATGTCAGTAAAGACATTTATAACAATCAGTTACAAATAAATGCTGTTCTTTTCAACTTTCCATTCATCGGAATAAAAAGAATATCATGGTTTCCACAAAAATATTAAGCAGCAGTGATAATAAGAAGAAATGTTTCTTCAGCACCTATTCAGCATATTAGACTGATTTCTGAAGGATCATGTGACATCTAAAGACTGGAGTAATGGCTGCTGAATATTCAGCTTTACCATCATATGAATACATTAGATTTTAAAATATATAATAATAGAAAATGGTTATTTAAATTGTAATAATTAGGGATGTGTCCAAAGCTTAAATCCAAATTCAGAAAGGCATGGGAAATTAATAACTCATTCTACAGAGCACCTAATGGGACATGTTTAGGCTTGCTGTGGTAGTTACATTACAGTTCATCTGGATTTAATTTATCACGTGGGGCCAGTTGTTCAAAAAGATTAATCTGGATCATAATGATCTGGATTTGGAAATCCCCTATTTTGCTATCCAGGATCAGGTAATCCTTCTTACTTTTGTGGTGGGCTTTCAAAGCAAAATTGGATTGGATCACCTGATCCAGATACACACCTTTTCAGATTACCAAATCTGGATTACTAGTGCTTTACGGAGCCCCAAAAGGTATAAAACACCTTAAATTAAAAATAATATGTTTTTGTTTGATATTTACAGCTGTTTTGAGGATTATTTTATGGTGCCTAGCCTATTTTGCCATTTTATATATATATATATATATATATATATATATATATATATATATATATATATATATATATATATATATATATATATATATATATATATATATATATATATATTAAATTAATTTAGTACTTTAACAGTTAAACTACTGTTAAAGTAGTAATAAAGGCTTAATAGGTAGCCTATGTTATTTTAACAGTTAAACTAATCAATAGCGTATTACATGATATGAATGTTGTATGTTTTTTTTTTTTTCAAAGTTTCAAAGTTATAAAATTTTTGTTCATGAAATCCACTCTTCTGCTGGGATCAGTATAATCCTTTTTTTTGGATCAAAAGGTATCCCAATCATACTAAAACGTTTTGAACAACACAAACTGATGATTTGATCCAGATCAAAACTAAGATCTTCTGATTTTCAAAACTAAGATCAAAACTGATTTTCAAGATTCGATCCAATCCGATCAAATTACTTTTGAACAACTGGCCCGTGAAGATAGTAAATAGAGATGATTATGGGATGATGGCGGAGGATTTGCTGCGCAATTGATCCTGAGCGTCATTGACAAATACAGTATCTTATCTTGTAAAATGTGTGGTCAGTACCGGCGCTCCCTATACATGGAGTATGCATGATCGCAAATTGGAAAGTGCAAGTAAAAAGTGATTTCAATAATTTAAATATGTTATTATTATCTATCTATTTTCATTCTATCGCATATTGATAGCGGCTCCCTGATGCCCACAAATTATATACAATAAAAAAAATTACCCAACCATATCATTGCAAGAGAACGCAAAAGCATTGAAAAATATTTTTTCCACCCATCTCATATTTTTTACATCACCATGTCCCTTCAGGGACTCTGCAGAATGCATAATTTCCATTACGTTACTGTTTTTACTAAATTTCTAAACAAATAAAATGTGTAAATAAATGCAGACTTGGTGAACAAGTGAGGGCTTACCGACCTCAAACTTTGAACAGTATTGTATATAACAACCAATCAAATTAAATCACTGAATATAGTTGAGGGGTAAAGGTCTGACCATGACTGTTAGTTCTAAGTAAGACTCAGTTTTAGCTTTCCACCCATATCATTACCCTTCTCTTGCCTTGGGGCTAAAGTTGACACCACATCAGCAAGAGAAGGTCACACCCGACCCCATAAATCTCTGTGTGTGTCCATGGGTGGTGCATTTATTAGCTTTAAGTTGTAGTCTGTTTCCTCATCCAAAACTGAGCCTCTGTGTCAGAGATTTAGTAGAACAAAGTTTTGAATTACCTCTTAAAATGAATTTACCTTCTGACCAACTTCAAAGCTGAGCTCTGTCTTTGAGTGTTGAAGAAATTGTGTACAAACAGATTTTCACGCACAACCATTTCTAGGGTTTACAAAGAATGGTGTGAAAAGGGAAAAACATCCGGCAGTATGCGGCAGTCCTGTTGGCGAAAATGCTTTGTTGATGCTAGAGGTCAGAGCAGAATGGGCCGACTGATTCAAGCTGATAGAAGAGCAACTTTGACTGAAATAACCACTCGTTACAACCGAGGTATGCAGCAAAGCATTTGTGAAACCACAATACGCACAACCTTGAGGCGGATGGGCTACAACAGCAGAAGACCCCACTGGGTACCACTCATCTCCACTACAAATAGGAAAAAGAGGCTACAATTTGCACAAGCTCACCAAAATTGGACAGTTGAAGACTGAAAAATGAAAAATGTTGCCTGGTCTGATGAGTCTTGATTTCTGTTGAGACATTCAGATGGTAGAGTCAGAATTTGGCGTAAACAGAATGAGAACATGGATCCATCATGCCTTGTTACCACTGTGCAGGCTGGTGGTGGTGGTGGTGTAATGGTGTGGGGGATGTTTTCTTGGCACACTTTAGGCCCCTTAGTGCCATTTGGGCATCGTTTAAATGCCATGGCCTACCTGAGCATTGTTTCTGACCATGTCCATCCCTTTATGACCACCATGTACCCATTCTCTGATGCCTACTTCCAGCAGGATAATGCACCATGTCACAAAGCTCAAATCATTTCAAATTGACAATGAGTTCACTGTACTAAAATGGCCCCCACAGTCACCAGATCTCAACCCAATAGAGCATCTTTGGGATGTGGTGGAACGGGAGCTTCATGTCCTGGATGTGCATCCCACAAATCTCCATCAACTGCAAGATGCTATCCTATCAATATGGGCCAACATTTCTAAAGAATGCTTTCAGCACCTTGTTGAATCAATGCCACATAGAATTAAGGCAGTTCTGAAGGCGAAAGGGGGTCAAACACAGTATTAGTATGGTGTTCCTAATAATCCTTTAGGTGAGTGTATGTTTGCTCATGTTTACTGATTAACAAATCCAAAAATGATGTACTGCAAATTCAGAAACTAATGTACATAATTCATAATTGCTCAAATGTAGTTGCTTAATTGCATCCAACTGGTCTAATTCATATTTATTGTATTCCTTTATTATAAAAATGTTAACCTCATAAGCAGGACTTCTAATAGGCCTATATTCATAAAATGATATTGGAGGGAGTTCAATGACTGAAACTCAATGCTTGGATTGTACTGTAAGGTTGAAAATGAACAAAGACATTTCCTTTTCTTGTTCCAACCCCCTTTTCTTACCAAAAAGGCCACTTGGAATTGCTGATAAGCCATCAGGGCCCTGTAGGCCAAGATGTGTACATTGGGGGTCTGCTTATTGTCACACCTTTAGTATGGCAGGGGAAGCCGTAATCTGCTGTTTGGTCAGTTTGAATGTCTCTTTGGGTTTCAGTCACATGATCAAGGAAGGGAAAAGGAAGATTGTAACTGTTGCGCTGCCTCTTCTCTCTTTTCTTTGTCTCTTCTTGGGGCTTTGCTCTTTCTATCTATCTGAGCTCTGCCTTCCACCTTTCTTTTCTCTCTCTACACTTTCTCTATCTCTATTCTCTATCTCTTTAGGTAAAATTTTACATATATGCTGGGTACAATTAATGGTGTATTATTATATAATCTAATAACCAGATATTGTCATTAAACTATTTTGATTACAAATGTGCTAACTAGTTTACAATGTACAATACAATATAGTCACACTAGCAATGCTCTCCCACATATTTTACTATCTTATCCACATTTATTTCTGTCGTTGGTATAAGTAGCAGTGGGTGGTTATAGACAAGAAATGTACAGTTTTACACTATCATACTGATAATGCTTCTTTAGTCATTCAGCAATCCTGCAGCCAGAACCACTGTAGTGAAATCACCCTTACAGTACATACATGTACATGTCGAGCCAGAATATCCATAACAACAAAGTTTTGTCAGGCCTGAGTGGAGCATAGAAGCAGCAATCTATGGATGTAAGTATCAGGCACATTTTTACTGAGCCCACATCAACTAATCACTTTTCTCAAACTCACTTTCTCTCACACGCAATTTATTGGCCTACATCCACAGAAGACACTACTTTACATCTACTTCCAGAAATGTCCATCCTCAACGACATAAAATCATAACTCTGTTTGGACAAACAGGACAACCAAGCTAACAAGTTATCTATCAATGTATAAATATAAAACCTCTCTGGGTTCTCATAAAAATTAAGCATTTGGTGATCCAATAAGCTCACAATCACAAAGTTCCAAAAGTGAGTTATTAAAATTCAAAATGATGAGAACCCCTGATGGCCTACCTGGAGCAGCTTGTATCTCTACTAGGCCTCCAACCATGATAAGTGCCTCAAGAATCTTCACATGGTGTTCTGGGTTTACATCCGGGGAGAGAGAGAGAGAGAGAGAGAGAGAGAGAGAGAGAGAGAGAGAGAGAGAGAGAGAGAGAGAGAGAGAGAGAGAGAGAGAGAGAGAGAGAGAGAGAGAGAGAGAGAGAGAGAGAGAGAGAGAGAGAGAGAGAGAGAGAGAGAGAGAGAGAGAGAGAGAGAGAGAGAGAGAGAGAGAGAGAGAGAGAGAGAGAGAGAGAGAGAGAGAGAGACATATTTTAAGAGTAAAGACACATAGTCACGTCACGTATGGTTAAAAGTGTCGCTTACCTGTAAATCTACTTAGGGTTCAGAGTATTTATTTTTTTCCAAATTGATTTCACACGTCTGGTACAAATATGTTGTCTTGTTTCATTAATATGGTGTACTTTTTCATTATTTACACCAAATATGAAACCTAAAAATAGGTGGAGCATATTGTAACGTGAGGGGTACGTTTTAACGACCATATGACAGCATAAAATGTTATCTGATCTAATAAAAATTATCAGAGACAAACTAAAATATTTTGTCAATAAAAGGCAATTATTATTATTATTTTAAATTTTTTCATATACAGACATGAACAATTAACGTAAGAAATTTACTTTCACTATGGTTAAATAAATGATCAGTGATATCTTCAGTGATCAGTGATATCAAAGATTTCTAAATTTTGGCACTTTTTTTTTCTCTATATAGTGTTGATATGGCAATTTGTAAATGCACTAAGTTGTGTCATGCTAGCATGTGTGGAAGTATTTACAAACCCAACTCCAAAAAAGTTGGGACACTGTACAAATTGTGAATAAAAAAGGAATGCAATAATTTACAAATCTCATAAACTTATATTTTATTCACAATAGAATATAGATAACATATCTAATGTTGAAAGTGAGACATTTTGAAATGTCATGCCAAATATTGGCTCATTTTGGATTTCATGAGAGCTACACATTCCAAAAAAGTTGGGACAGGTAGCAATAAGAGGCCAGAAAAGTTAAATGTACATATAAAGAACAGCTGGAGGACCAATTTGCAACTTATTAGGTCAATTGGCAACATGATTGGGTATAAAAAGAGCCTCTCAGAGTGGCAGTGTCTCTCAGAAGTCAAGATGGGCAGAGGATCACCAATTCCCCCAATGCTGCGGCCAAAAATAGTGGAGCAATATCAGAAAGGAGTTTCTCAGAGAAAAATTGCAAAGAGTTTGAAGTTATCATCATCTACAGTGCATAATATCATCCAAAGAGTCAGAGAATCTGGAACAATCTCTGTGCGTAAGGGTCAAGGCCAGAAAACCATACTGGATGCCCGTGATCTTCGGGCCCTTAGACGGCACTGCATCACATACAGGAATGCTACTGTAATGGAAATCACACCATGGGCTCAGGAATACTTCCAGAAAACATTGTCAGTGAACACAATCCACCGTGCCATTCGCCGTTGCCGGCTAAAACTCTATAGGTCAAAAAAGAAGCCATATCTAAACATGATCCAGAAGCGCAGGCGTTTTCTCTGGGCCAAGCCTCATTTAAAATGGACTGTGGCAAAGTGGAAAACTGAAGTTGAAGTTCTTTTTGGAAAACTGGGACGCCATGTCATCTGGACTAAAGAGGACAAGGACAACCCAAGTTGTTATCAGCGCTCAGTTCAGAAGCCTGCATCTCTGATGGTATGGGGTTGCATGAGTGCGTGTGGCATGGGCAGCTTACACATCTGGAAAGGCACCATCAATGATGAAATGTATATCCAAGTTCTAGAACAACATATGCTCCCATCCAGACGTCGTCTCTTTCAGGGAAGACCTTGCATTTTCCAACATGACAATGCCAGACCACATACTGCATCAATTACAACATCATGGCTGCGTAGAAGAAGGATCCGGATACTGAAATGGCCAGCCTGCAGTCCAGATCTTTCACCCATAGAAAACATCATAAAGAGGAAGATGCGACAAAGAAGGCCTAAGACAGTTGAGCAACTAGAAGCCTGTATTAGACAAGAATGGGACAACATTCCTATTCCTAAACTTGAGCAACTTGTCTCCTCAGTCCCCAGACGTTTGAAGACTGTTATAAAAAGAAGAGGGGATGCCACACAGTGGGAAACATGGCCATGTCCCAACTTTTTTTGAGATGTGTTGATGCCATAAAATTTTAAAATCAACTTATTTTTCCCTTAAAATGATACATTTTCTCAGTTTAAACATTTGATATGTCATCTATGTTGTATTCTGAAAAAAATACTGAAATTTGAAACTTCCACATCATTGCATTCTGTTTTTATTCACAATTTGTACAGTGTCCCAGCTTTTTTGGAATCGGGTTTGTAAAACTAGTGCGTTACAACTAGCCCCGCGTTAGGTTGTTCCCCGCTCACCCTTATAACTATTAATCATGAACCGTGGAAAGTTCCGATCAAAAAGAAGTGAAACTTACATTCACTCATATACAACACACATCAAAAATCAAGTCAGTCATAATCTCTCACACACATAGGTCATGTCATAGGTTGCAGCAGCTGATCTACTTGGCGAACTGGTGACTGCTTTATTTATGGTCAGAACTCGATTGGATTTTTAAAGATGAATGTTCATTTGCTTATGTATTCAGATGTAATCCAGGTCTTGTGGTGCCTCAATGACCTCAGGTAGTGAGTGAAGCTGATGACTAACCAAAAATGACGGTTTGAGGCATAATGCATTCTCTCTCCCTCCTCCATTTCCACCCCCCACCCCCTCCCTTTGCCTGAACTGCCCCACAGCCATAAGACAATTGACAGGCCGCTAACAGAAGGGAAAGTCCCACTGGAGTCTCTTGGCAGAGGGAAAGAAAAGCATCTCACAATCGAATAAGAGCAAGGCGACTTAATGGACTACAATGTGCTGACTGAGTTAGCAGTGACTCACTTGCACACTACTCTTTATTATGTGCACTAAAGTCCTTCATTCAGGAGGGCACTTTATAGAGTGTGTGATGTCACCTGCTATTTAGCGGCATATACTGGCTAGTTATACTAGCCAAAAAGTGCCATGAGATTACCATATTATTTAGACATGTACCATGCTGATACCACAGTTTCCTTAAAAGAAAGTACCATAGTATATGAATGTGGTATTTATTCGGTACCACTTTATGCATTTCCGTTCAAATGTCTTGAAAGAAGTATCTTATGCTCACCAAGAATGCATTTATTTGAACAAAAATACAGTAAAAATAACACTATTATGAAATATTATTACACATTAAAATATATTTTTTTCTATTTTAATATATTTAAAATGTATTTTATTACTGTGATGGCAAAGCTGAACTTTCAGCATCATTACTTCAGTCTTCAGTGTCACATGATCCTTCAGAAATCATTTTAATATGCTGATTTGGTGCTCACAAAACAATTTTATTTTTTCATAATTACATAAAACCAGTTGTGCTACTGAATAATTTTGTAGAAATCCTTTTCTCTTATTCATTAATAAAAAAGTTTAAAGGAACAGCATTTATTTGAAATATAAATATTATGTAACATTATAAAAGACTTCTTTAGTGTCACTTTTGATCATATGTTCTTGCCGAATAAAAGGTCTACAATAGTATTACCCAAGGATCCATAATTACAACAAAAACACTACTGATATAATTATTATTGCTGTTATAATTATTATTGACATGCTTTTTGAGAGAAAAACTGATTATTATTAATTACTGATGCAATTACATTTATCAAAATAATAAACAAACTGTTTTTTATATTTTGAACAAACTGTACTGTATATACTGTATAAAGTGAGCAATAATGTGTGTACTAAAACAAAATACATATAGAAAAACATTTTCTAAATAGAACATTTTGATGCAATGGGAATACACTTAAATGATTGCTACAAACCATATACATGTTTAATTGCATCAAACAATCATAATCTGATTATTTATATGATTAATTTTGCAGCACTAGTACAGTACTTCCACCACAGTAACTTTTAGTGGTCTCTATGGGGTGCCTTTGCAACCTCTTTTCCACAGTCAAGAATGAGAGGGATCACAATGATTCATTTAACCCCTGGCATGGAAATATGCAAAAATCTGTTCCATAGTCAATAATATAATCATGTATTATAGTCTGATACAGAGGTTTGGTACATAATAACAGTCAGGTTACATAAATAGTGAGTTATCAACATTCACTCCTGGTACTCTTCAAATGGCAAGTACAAGGTATTGTAACATAGTGCAACACATTTTAATAAGCATCCCATCTGTTGTATGTTATGTGCTGTTCCTCTCAGGAGATTGCACTGAATCTGCAGCCATTAAGGGCTGTCTTACAGTGGGCTGAGGGACAGATCAGAAATAACAGCTCCCTCATCTCTTTCTGCTCCACTTTAATTAAACTAGGGGAATAAAGATAGGCTTCGACATATGTTCAACTGGGGTTTCTGCTGAAACAAAGAACATGTATGCGCATGCAAGTGTAAATGCGAGCATGTACGCCTTTAGTAATTTTTATAGGACTGTTTTTTCCGCAAGATCAACCACAAAATTGAACATAATAATACATTCTTTTCCAGTCTCAAACATATTTCAATTGTAATGCAGCTGGTCCAGAAAAGTAATGACTTTTAACTCAGACCCAAGTCACAGTAATTTATCTTGTAACATAATTTGTTAAAAATGAGACAAAAAGACATTTCTAATGTTACAAAAAGATTTCTATATCATATAAATGCCAAATCTTGAGCAATCTATTCATCATGGCATTATGGATCAAATGTATGATTGTTTTCACACACAAAAGAAAAAATTGAGCAGCACAAATGTTTTTAACATTGATAAGGAGAAATGTTTCTTTAGCACCAATTCAGCATATTAGAATGATTTCTGAAGGATTGTGATACTGAAGACTGGATTAATGGCTGCTGAAAATTCAGTTTTGCCACAGAAATATTAGGATCATAAAGAGGAAGATGCGACAAAGAAGACCTAAGACAGTTGAGCAACTAGAAGCCTGTATTAGACAAGAATGGGACAACATTCCTATTCCTAAACTTGAGCAACTTGTCTCCTCAGTCCCCAGACGTTTGCAGACTGTTATAAAAAGAAGCGGGGATGCCACACAGTGGGAAACATGGCCTTGTCCCAACTTTTTTGAGATGTGTTGATGCCATGAAATTTAAAAATCAACTTATTTTTGCATCAGTTTTGCCACAGAAATATATTACATTGTTAAATAAAATAGAAATCACTTATTTTAAATTGTAATCATATTTCACAATATTACTGTTTACTGTATTGTGATCAAATAAATGTTGCCCTGGGGCTATAGACTTCTTTCAAAAACATAAAAAAAAATCTTTCTGACCCAAAATATTCAACGGTAGTGCAGCTTAAAGACTTTTCAATTTCAATGTCTTAAAAGATTGTAGATTTCAGCTGACTACAAGTTATTTACAGTACCTGAAGTGGTTGTTTTTGAAGATGGCCTCGCTGTAGGCCAGAGCCAGAAGCCTGGGGCTTGCCTGAGCTGCTCCCCTACTCTCGGCCACCTTGCTTAGGTGTCGGGTCAGATGAACCAGGAGATGGTGGTTAGCCTGAGGGACACTGGGGGAGTCAAGGATTCTTTTCAGCTGCTGTCCACACTCCTCCATGTTTTGGGTCTCTGAGAGAGAGAGAGAGAGAGAGAGAGTAGTGTGTGTTACAGAGCAGTGGTTCTCAACCTTTTTGACTCAAAGGCCCAACACAATATTCAAACTCCCCCATATATACTAAGATATTGATAAGTTATTTTCGGTAGGCCTTTTTCAAATGTTCAAAGTTTATTATAATGCTGGTGCAGCATACAATTTGTAACCATATTATAAAAAAACACACAAACACACACACACACACACACACACACACACACACACACACACACACACACACACACACACACACACACACACACACACACACACACACACAAACATAACATTCTGACACAAACACAACATTCTGACATCTTACAAACTTAAAGCCTTATAGCAATGGGAATAAAAGAATGCCTATACCAATTGCTTTTAAGTTTAGGCATACAATAATGCATATCAGAAGGAAGAATTTTTAATTCCAAATGTATCGAAAAGTATTGAAACGCAATTTATTATCAATGATAAGTCCAAGATACTCGTAACTGCTAGCCCATTCCACCATTTGACCTTTCACTCTAGTTGGTTGAAGAGCCAAAGGACTAGATCTAAAATCAATTACCATATCTCTGTCCTTTTTTAAGTTTACTTACAAAAAGGTACTGTCAAATCATGTCATAAAATCCTTCACCACTGAAAAGCCATTCAGTGTATTTAAATCTGAAATATTTTATTATGTTATTGTAGATCATTTGTTTTTTTGTACTCATGTTATAATAATCAAAAATTCAAAGATGCTTTTTTTTAAAACCCTTTTATAGACAGAAACTGTGAGTAGCCTATTGATATATTATTCATTGTTTCAGTAATTATGTTCTTCAATAAAAGGGAGTGGGGATTTTATGTGCTGTTTAACTCTTTCCCTGCCTTGTCTCCTGTTTTCACAGTTGGGGGCTATTACACATCTTCTGAAAAAGTACTGAATCTCTTGATCGAAACACAGGAAAGAAGAAGCAGATATCATGCGTAAGCAGAGATATGTAAAATAACACGATCATCAACATTAAACATCATATAAATCAAAACTGCCTAATGTTACTGAATGAAATGTTGACCCAGGATGAGCTATAGGACTGTGCAAGCATTGGGGGTGTTGATGGACATCCACCAGCAGGGAATAAACATTCCGTGGTTCTAATAATATAGGTGTAACTCAAACAGCGCCAGTGAACACTGGGGCACATAAAAACTCAAAACCCATGACCTGGGACTGGAAAGTCAACTCAGCAGGAGTTAAAGTGCTAGCCTAACATTACCCTCGAGTCCATTGTCTATGAGCACCCACAAGGACAATGCAGTTATTTTGACAGCTTCCAACATATTGATGAGCTCCTTTGAGATGGGGTTTCCCACAGCAAAGAGGCTGGCATCTGTGTTTCAGACTTATTTAAGCTAAAGTGGACCCTGGTGGCACTGCAAAGATATGAGCATTTCATCCCTAAGTCCCTTACACACAATGAATATTTGTCTTCATCAGCCAAACGAACAAGTATTAACTCTTATAGGTTATATCTCACAATTCTGACTTTTTTCTCTTGCAATTGTGACTTTATATCACTTAATTCTGACTTCATAACTCGCAATTGCAACTTAATATTACTCAACTCTGAGGGGAAAAAAGTAAATTGTAAGATAAAAAGTTACAATTACCTTTTTTATTTTTTATACTGTGGCAGAAACAAGCTTCCACCACCATGTCCCTTTAGAGGGTCTGTGCAATACAGCATTTGTTACAGTGTATCTTTGTTAATGTTAATTAAAACATTCTTTGTTTGTTCATTGTTTTGTTCACAGTGCATTAACTGATGTCAACAAATACAACTTTTAATTTTAATAATGTATTAGTGAACATTGAAATTAACATTAACTAAGATTAATAAGTGCTGTAGAAGTATTGTGCATTCTTATTTCATGTTAACTAATAAAACATTATTGTAAAGTGTTACCTATGATACATATATTATACATAATAATTATACACAGTAGACGCACATATGTAAACAAACTTTTATTTTGGATGCGATTATCACAATGAATTTTTACACAGCACTAATGATATTATATTATATTATATTTGAATAAATACAAATACGTATATGTACTTAAATAAAACAAATGAATTAATATTTTTGTTTTTGTGCTCGTTGAAAATAAAAAAGTGTCATGCAACAAATCACAACTAGTAAACATTAACACATACTCTTCCTATAAATCGTATTATTATATAATTAGCTTTCTTCATCCTTTGATAAAATTTCTAAAATGTACACATTATTTTCTCATTTCTCTTTCAATTTTGACATAATAGTAATAGTCATAATTTTGTGTCAAGGGTGTCAGCTTGCAGATAGGCCAGTCCTGCAATACACTCAGTAAATCTTACCTGTCACAACACATTCAGTGATTACTGCCTAAAAGCTGCTCCCCCCTCCAACAAACACACAGACCAACTGCATTTCCTGCATGAATTATGAGCATGAACAAAGCCATTAAGGTGGTGGCTGGTTAAGGCGCTTCTGCCATAGTGCTTATAGAAGATAAGTGCTAAGAGGTCAAAGGTTATGAGTAGTGGGTGGAAGGGGGTTCGAGTGATTAATGTCTGACAATCTGCCGATCAGAAAACAGATCAGTACTTTGACCTTGGCCTGAGACTCACTGACCATTGATACAAGAGGGCTTCTATCAGCAAGTTATATGCATGCCCTGTTAGTAATACATGCACAGACACAGACACCCATGTCCCCAGTCTAGGGCTGGACGGTCCCACCCTGTGCTGCCTCCTGGAGATTACCGATAGAGACTGACCCCTGTTCAATAAAGGCCAGCGTCATGGGCTGTAGGCCACGGCTGGGAACTTGGCCGAGTCCATCTGGACTCAGCACGACACAACCGGGGGAAGGGGAGCCCTGCAGACAGCCAATCAAATTCCTGGAAGAGGGCACACTGGCTCCTGGCCAGCCAGATTGGCACCGATGCTTAAGGCATGAGAGATACCAGTGAGTAATGCTCTTAGAAAGAAACTTAGACACTCAAGGGTACTCAAAAACACTAAATGGAGCCACATTTACCAGAAAATGACTTTTTGCACTTTTCTTCTACTAAATAAAATTATGTTTTAGGAAGCAATACTTTGTTGTTTCATGTTAGATTTAAAGCTTGAAATGAATTTGATTTTTCTACTCTCAAGTCATGCATCATAAAACTCCTGGAGTTTTGGACATGGTATTTAAAAAATGGATTTAATAGCTTGGATTGGTTTGTTGATTAAATTAAGTATATCAAACAAGAGCATGCCTGATTTCACAATCAAATGGATTTTATCCAGGAAAGAGGGAGGTAGAATTTGGCATTGTTAAGGGCACCCCATGACAAAGGGACTTTCCAGAAAAGCTTATTTGCCATAATAGCCCATTGATTTTTTTTAGAACGGCTATTGCATAAATGTTGAATATGCCATATGGCACATCCAAAGTGACTTAGCATTATAAGATTTGAAGATACATTGACCCAATACAAAATATATTATAACCCTAAGTACATTATATTGAGTCATCGTCTGGATTTTCGTTCACTGCATCACATAACTAATGTTAAAAATAAGTAGCACTTGAGATTTGTTTAAGTAACTCACATAACAGTGCCAGGATTTCTTAAGACAGAAAATGTAATTATTAGGTTGATAATTAAACTGCATTTAGACTTACCACTCTATGGGACCAATCATGGAACTAATCAATACATTATGAAGTGAATGATTTGTTATTTGTTTTTAGACTAGATTGCAGATCGAAGGCATGAATCACAGACAAATACATTTAGTCAAAAAGTAGATTATAGAGATACTCCTTGAAATCCTACAAATTATACAAGAAATAAATATGCAGTGCAAAGATCTTTCTTAGCATGTATTTTTGTCATTTCCAGTAAAAATATCTAAATAGTCTTAAAACAACATGAATTTAGTTATAGGAAGTTACATTTGATATGATTCAAAATGATATGTATTATATATATCATACGTAAAAATATGGGGGAAAAGTTGTCAAAAAGGTAAGAATATATAAGGTAAGATATATTCTCCAGAATCTTCTTAAGCAAATTTTGTAAGTTTATATTTTTTGTGGAAAAAATAAAGTGTTTACTCTGCAGTGTATATCTTTAAATATTATTCAGTCAATACATTTAAGGATACAAGTTGTCTGCAAGAATTCTAAGGCATCAGAAACATGATGCAGCATTACTCAGTGAGGGTGCTTACATAATTCGGTTTGTCCTTACAAAGTCAGCCAACGCTTTTGAGCAACCAGGCGTATCTAAAAGATGGGGCAGACTCTGTGTATGCTTGTTTCATTTTCAGTGGGAGTAATACAGAGCGAAGTCAGAGAGAGATGGTGTAAACCTACCCTCCAGCATAGTAGCGCCCCCACTAATACACGCACACACACACACACACACACACACACACACACACACACACACACACACACACACACACACACACACACACACACACACACACACACACACACACACACACACACACACACCCTCTCCCTTTCTATCACACTACTTTTGTTCTCTGCCTCTTTCAAGCCTCTTTCTGCCCACTGAACATTTCGCATTTATATAGTGAAGACAAACACACCCTCCCAATTTAGTTGTGAATTTTAACTGAGGACTATTTTACAAATTTCAACTCTGAAATCATTTACTCACCTGCAAAGTTATATCAACCTTTATGACTTTGAAGTTTGAAGATTTGTAATGGATGCCAATAATAAAGAATGGACACTGAGGCCTTCAAGCTTAAAAAAAAAGTATAAAATTGATACCATTTATTATTCACTGAAAATGTACTTGTATCCTAGATTTTATTGGCAGGTTTAGAGTTGATGAGAGATGCCATTCAGCGTTGACTGAATAAATTCTTTCGAGTCCTATCTTTTCAGTGACTTGGTCCAGTTTACAAAATCAGACAGGTCCATTTCTTAAGTTCAATTCACTTAATGAGACTCAATGAGCTATTGCATGATTTTTGAAGACTTAGAATCAGGTTTGGCCCGTGGCATAGACGTTTGCAAAGCACCTCAAACGAAAAAAATAGCACCCTCAGTTGATACTGTTAAAGTCCAGTGCGTATTTGCGTTTGCACTCTGGAGAACGTCAAATGTTTCTATTTACAATGTGTTTTTGCAGCATTAAGCAATGAAGCCAATCACAGACATGTCTGTTGATCTCTTGAATGCAATGGCCAATCAGAGGTGTTTAAGTTAGTCAGAATTCCCTTACTGCTCAAAACGCTGGCGATTTTGTCCTGAGTTCACGCTCTCAAATCCTCTCAAAGTGTAGACACAATGTAACTGGGGGGGAGAGGGGTTGTTTTGTGGGGGGCGCAATCTAATCTCGCCTAGGGCACGAACAGAGCCTGGGCCGGCCCTGCTTATAATTAAGAATACTTAGACTATAGTCTACAAGTCACACCTGTACCACTTATATGATACTTTTGTGCTGTATTTTCTATTAAAAGTTGTATTTGCAAGAATACAATTGTAATTGTAATTGCAAGAAAAAGAGCAACAAGAGCAACCAGTACGATTCATTAAAATATACCCTTGTGTTCCATGAAATTTATATATGAATTTTCCATATATAATGTTTACATGTTTTGCGCTTAGCTTACCCTGAGCAGTGTAGACCAGCTCACTGTACACTACAGCCGGGATGAGTGGGCAGGGTAATTCCTGAATGTAACCCCTTAGAGTTTCAGCCAAAATCGACAATTCATATTGCTCAAAGTCCACCGCTGCTGGGTCTGAGAAAGAGAAAGAAAGAGAGAGAATGGTTAATTATAGGCTCCCAGAGTGCTTTCTCCATTATTTACCCTTCCAAACCATGTGCCCTTGGCAAAACCCTATAACGATTCACTTACAGTGGTGGTCAGATCCCCTGACCATTCCTGCCCCCTCTGGGGACAATGACCCAGTCACAAGCTTAACAAAGAGAGTAAATTTGAGTGAAAGTCTGCGGTCAATAACTCAAAGCCTAGGATAATGGCAGCTTGGAAGACTGCAATTATACAGTAGTAATTTTAAAGGGCCCTTCATTGTGCTGAAATTATAATGGCATATTGATGTATTGGAAAGGTGTAAAAGGCACTGACAGATCTCTCACATATTTCAGATCAGAGCTTTTTCATTTATAGTTTAGATATGACTGCAGATTCATAAATGCGTTCCTACTGTACAATCCACAATGCCTGCAGAATGTTGGACATTGAAACCCCATTTTTTTAGGAAGTGAATAATGTAGGAAAAAATTTCTCAGAAGCATGTGAGTAATTTTGACACATTCATTGCACATGTCAGACATCTGGATAAAACTGTGAATACAATTTGAGCTGCCCATCTCTAGTTACTGAGACTTCAGCTTTAAAAAAAAAAAAAAAAGATAATTCATGAATCATTCTGATTCATCTTGCGCACTTTCTGTACTTAAAAGAAGTAAATGAGTAGTCTAGGTAGGGTAAGGAATTTATCTTGACAGATTTTGTAGATAACCTTTTTTTTTTTTTAGAAAAAAAAGATCTCTACAAAATCAGTCGAAATACATCTGCATAGCCAGCCAGTGTTCACAAAGTAAGTTACACATTCTTACTAGCACATACATTCAAGTTCAGGTTCTCCTGCAAAAGCAAGGTGTTATATTCTGCTTTGTTTTATTTTTTATCCTTTTTGTTTTTGTACATTTTTATTTTCCTTCTAAAAACACTGTTGGTGGGCCATCCTGCTATCATGTGTCAAGAGTGTTTTAATTAAAATTGGTTTGATATGGCTAGATGTATCTTTTTCACCTCATCTTTGTAAATCATGAATGAATGAATGAATGAATGAACCTCTTCAATTCTTCACTGCTCTCCAACATCCCATGCCATTTTAATATAAGAAAAGTGTCTGACCCCTACGGTTAAATTGTAATTGCATTGATCGTCCCTCTGACTAATTGTAAAATAAAGTTTCCCTGCGATCAGGTTCCAGTGAAATCAAAAACCCATTAAGCTTTGCTGATGACCTTTTCTCTCTAAATGTGATTAGTTTGTTGACTTGCCATTATGCTTCCAATGCAAAGCTTGGTATTCCATATGAACCAGCTAAGTAATACAAACTGCTTGGGAGGAATCAACAAAGGCAGATGAAACCATGAAAAGACCTTAAATAACCTAAATAGCCTATAATCACAGTAACAGAAATAAAAATAAAAATAAATGTTGAACATTAAAATAATATGTGTTGACTTTTTTCTTGAATGCAATTTAGTGTAGTATACAATGAGGTTAGTGAAAATCTATTAAAAATGAGAACATAAAAGAATAATATTTATTTAAGGATTTGCACTTTATGGGTCACAAATAAAATGCAGTGGAATGGGGAAAAAAGCAAGATCTTGAGATTTTTTTCCCCCTCTAAAAGTTGAACTTTTAATGTAAGCATTCCAAAATATGCCACGTTCATGCACAATACACTGCGGCCCGTCTATGTTTACATTGAAAAACAATAGAGAAGCAGTGGCGTGGAATGCAAAACCTTGTTCTGTGTGAACAGCTTTGTAACTCCAACATAAAAGTAGGCAAAACCTCAGTCTCACTTTCATCAGATTTTTCAAAAGATCTCTTAAAGGACGGCTGAACAATTTGTGTCGCCATCATGTTGATTGCACTTCTGAAAATGTGCAATTTATCATGCTTCTAAAGAAATAGTGTTCTTCTACATTAAACTCACGTGGCTAACAAACTGCGCTGGACTAATATCAGGCTAGATTAGTGCAGGGTTTTTCCATAACCCAAGTACCCCTCTATCACAGAGGAACAGTCATGCGAGAAACTACCACCTATTGATCACAGTTTCTCAATGAATCCCATTTACTGGTCGCGATGTCCATTCTGAGCTTCCACATGTATTTCTTATTTTTCTAATCACCCTGACAGTGGATGCCCATCTGCCGATCTTTAATTCCTTGCCTGCCAGTGGCCCAAATTGATTGTTTCCTCCTGCTTGGCTTGATCCATATATTGTTGGAGTGTGCTTTTAAATGCCCGGCTTGTAAAGTGTCTAATCCACTATAAACAGATTTGTTTAGGTCATCAAGAAGCTTTTGCCCCATCCCTGTATCTCCATTCATTCATTTACATGCCTATCAGTTAAACTCGTTGTCAAATTCGGTCCTCGAATCTGTCTAGCCTAAAACTATTGATCCACCAAGCCTTTGTTTATTGTGCCTAGCACCTTATGTTGGTCACCGGGACACATAATCATTTATGATCATTCGGGCTTTACCCCACTCACCACATTGACCCTATAGTATTTGCTTAAAATGTGTAAAGAGATGTCACATCCAAAAGGCTGTGATAATAGCCTGAAAACCTGGTTTTAGAGGATAGTGCTGTAAGTTAAAAGCATTGAAACGAGTCATCACCATGATCCTTTGGGTAAAGGTCACCACTGGCTCTGGATAAAGCTGCCTCAGCTGGTCATTATCTGCTTTTAAATTTTTACAGATGGCTTAATCCCTGTGGAAGCACTGACCAACAAATCTCACATGGGCTATGGAGGAAAATAAAGGTGTAAATTATAGTGGTCCAAAAAGCAGGAAATTGACATCATATGCTCATATAAAATTGAGTAGGAAATGCAAACTTTTTCGCCTTGCCTGGAGTCTTGTCATTACGTAGCATCAGACTGGGGGTGGGGGGCTTTTTTGTGCGAAAAACAAAAGTAAAAGTAATGGAGAGATGGATAAATATATTTACGTATCAGGACATAAAAAAATCAAGTCTTAAAATTATGTAAATGCAACCTCAGATGATCAACAACATATGACATTACACTGTGTCACTTATTTAACAAAAATAAAGCCAAAATGGAGAAGCCATGTGTGACAAACTAAGTACACCCTCTGATTCAGGTGCTTGTAGAGTCACTTTTAGGAGCAATAAGTTGAAGTAATTGTTTTCTATATGACTTTATCAGTCTCCCACATGGTTGTAAATGAATTTGGCCCTCTTCTTTACAATGTTGCTTCAGTTCGTTGAGGTTTGTGGGCATCTGTATATGCCACAGAATTTCCATCGGGTTGTGGTCTGGACTCTGACTGGGCCAGTGCAACACTTTGATTCTTTTCTTTTTCAGCCATTCAGTTGTAGATTTGCTGGTGTGCTTGTTATCATTGTCCTGTTGCATGACCCAATTTCAGCCAAGCTTTAGCTGACAGACAGATGGCCTCACATTTGACTCTAGAATACTTCAAGATTCAAGATTCAAGAGTTTTATTTGTCACATACACAGTTATATACAGAATATACAACCGGCAGTGAAATGTAAACAGGTCCGCTCCATGGACAGTGCAAATTCACAGTTAAAAACACAAGGAAGAAATTATAATAGAAATAGGATATAAAAAAAGTACTATCTATATATATATATATATATATATATATATATATATGTCTATATCTGTAGAATTATAAATAATCAAGTCAAGAGAAAAAAAAAAAGTAACAAATAAGGATAAAGTGGAATAAAATAATTGAAGTAGACTTTGCAGTGAGTAAACTGTAGACTTATAAATATGTGGTTAACAAATGTATAAGAGTATAATGTGCAAACAGGTTTATGACAGGTTGTTACACAGTAACAACGAGAACAGAAAGTGCAGTGCAATGACAGTGTATCGATGTTTATCCTGGACGTGAAGTCACGTGATGTTAAGTTCAGGAGTCTGATGGCCTGGGGAAGAAGCTCCTCCTGAGTCTCTCAGTTTTGGCCATCAGGCTTGGAAGCGCTTACTAGATGGCAGCAGCGTGAAATGAGGGTTTGCAGGGTGATTAGAGTCCTTGATGATCTTGGTAGCTCTACCTTTGCAGCGTTTGGTGTAGACGCCCTGCAGAGACGGGAGAGCTGACCCTGAGATACGCTTCGGATAAGCGCACTACTCTTTGCAGGGCTTTGCGGTCATGACTGGTGCTGTTCCCATACCACGCTGTGATGCACTGAGTTAAAACACTTTCTATCGCCCCTAAATAGAAAGTTTTCAGGATAGCTGGTGAAACCCTGAATTTCCTCAGCTGGCGCAGGTGGTACAGTCTTTGCCTGGCTTTTTTCACCTGTGTCTGAATGTGAGCAGTCCAGGTCAGGTCCTCGGAGATGTTTACTCCCAGGTACTTGAAGCTGCTCACTCTCTCTACTGGTGACCCGCTGATCATGAGGGGGGAGTATGTCCGTTGCTGTCTCTTCCTGAAGTCCACAATCATTTCTTTGGTCTTGCCAACATTCAGAGAGAGACAGTTGTCCTGGCACCATGATGTTAGATGCTCCACCTCGTCCAAGTATGCCGCCTCATTGTTGTTGGAAATGAGGCCCAGGACAACAGTATCATCAGCAAATTTGATGATAGAGGTGGAGCTGTGTGTGGACAAACAGTCATGCGTGTAGAGAGAGTAGAGCAGGGGGCTCAGGAGGGAGCTCCCACACTCAGGGTGATGGAGGTGGAGGTGGACTGGCCTATTCTCACCACCTGAGGCCTGCCAGTGAGGAAGTCCTCAATCCAGTGGCAGAGAGAAGGATTCAGGCCGAGATCCAGGAGTTTGGAGGTTAGCTTGGTGGGAACTATGGTGTTAAAGGCTGAGCTATAGTCAATAAATAGCAGTCTTACGTAGTTCCCACTTTTGCTGTCGATGTGAGTGAGGGAGGAGTGGAGGACATGAGAGATGGCATCTTCAGTCGATCTATTGGGACGATAGGCAAACTGAAGAGGGTCCAAAGTGCCAGGAATGAAGGCGCAAATGGTGTTTTTAATGAGTCTCTCAAAGACCTTCATGACTATAGACGTGAGAGCCACTGGACGATAGTCATTTAGGCAAGAGGGTTTACTGTTCTTAGGGACAGGGATGATGGTGGATTTTTTTGAAGGAGGTGGGGACCACAGATGTAGCGAGGACTCATTAAAGATAGATGTAAACAACCCGGTGAGCTGATCAGCACAGGACCGCAGAACACGACCTGAAATACCATCCGCCCAGCAGCTTTCCTAACGCCCACACGCTTGAGTGCTCTCCGAACTTCATCCTCTGAGACAGAGATCACGTGATTGTTGCTGCTCTGAGTAATTTCTCTAACGCGCCACTTGGCGGAGTCGCGCTGCGCGTTACAGTCAAAGCGAGCATAGAAAGAGTTTAACTCGCTTCACGAGCAACGGATCAACGCTTGCCTCTGCAGAGGATTTAGATCCAAAGGAGCAGATGGACCTCAGACCTTGCCACATGCGCGCCGCGAGTCGTTGAGTTGGAAATGAGACTCCACTCGGTCTTTATAACGGAGTTTTGCGGCTTTAACTGCTCGTCCTGAGAGCATAGCAGGACGATCTGTATTCATTCATATTCCCTGAATGGAGACCGGCGTTGTAAGCAGCAGTGCGCGTGCGTTCACTGCCGCTGCGATTGAATTGTCCACCCACGGTTTCTGATTTGAGAAGGACGTTATTGTTATTGTTTGCGTGGCTTGCTCTGTAAGCGTGTTGATGAAGCAAAGCGCCACGTCTGTGAACTCGCTTACGTCGGCTGAACTCGCTCGGAACATGTCCCAATCCACATCGCCCAGAGCTGCCTGTAGCGCGGTCTCTGAGTGGGGTGACCAACGCTTAACTTCCCGCCTCACCGGGGGTTCCTGGAGGAGCTTTTGTTTGTATTCGGGAGTGAGGAAAATGGCGGCATGATCCGATTTGCCAAACGCTGGAAGTGACCGCGCTTTATAGGCGTTCTTAAACGGAGAGTAGCAGTGATCCAGTGTGTTTGCTCCTCGTGTGGGGCAGGAGACGTGCTGATGAAAGTTTGGCAGGACTTTCTTTAGGTTTGCTTTGTTAAAATCGCCCGCGACAATGAATGCCGCGCGTCGGGATGTTGGTTTATGACGCCGCTGGCAACATCATGAAGGCCAGATAAAGCCAGCGCTGTGTCTGCCTGCGCGTGGAATGTAAACGCGGCGGTCGCGACAACCGCAGAAAACTCCTCGGCAGATAGAATGGGCGGCAAATTATTGTTAAATGTTCCAGATGAGGCGAGCAGGACCGCGAGAGAATGGTGATGTTCCTGGGGTCGCACCATTTCTTGTTGATCATGAAACACGCTCCACCGCCTTTGGATTTACCGGCCTCGGCTGTTCTGTCCATCCGAAAAACAGAGAAGTTCTCCGACGGCGTCACAGCTGTGTCCGGGACCGCGGGCGTGAGCCATGTTTCGGACAAACAGTAGATATTACAGTCTCTCATGTCCCGTTGAAAACTTATCCTGGCTCTAAGATCGTCCATCTTATTATCCAAGGATTGAACATTTGCTAGAAGAATGCTCGGGATAGGAGGTCTGAATGCCCTTTTCTCAGTCTGTTTCAATTCCAGCGCGCTTTCCACGGTGTTTCTTGATTCTTTGCTGTCGGCTCTGTCCATTGTTCAACTCGGGCGCGAAAGAATCTCAGATGGCCACAGAGGATCGGCGAAAGTGTCCTGAAACAGTCCAGTGTAGAGGTAACCAATGTCCAAAAGAGTTTTGCTGTCGTAGTAGATCAATGCAGATGATAAGTTTGTAAAAACTGAGAGTAAAAGAAAGTAAAATAGTAAATAAAAGCACAGTCTTCGCGGAGCGACCTGAACGGCGACCGAACACAGCGGCGCCATTTCTATCATTTCATAGAGCACTTTGGTATACAGAGGAGTTCATGGTCGACTCAATGACTGCAAGGTACCCATGTCCTGTGGCTACAAAACAAGCACAGTGCTTGACAGTTGGTATGAGGTGATTGAGCTGATATGCTGTGTTTGGTTTTCGCCAAAAGCGGCGCTGTGCATTCTGGCCAAACATCTCCACTTTGGTCTTGTCTGTCCAAAGGACATTGTTCCAGAAGTCTTGTGGTTTGTTCAGATGCAACTTTGCAAACCTAAGCCATGCTGCCATGTTCTTTTTAGAAAGAAGAGACTTTCTCCTGGCAACTCTTCCAAACAAGCCATAATTTTTTTCTAATTGTACTGTAATGAACTTTAACATTTAACATGCTAACCGAGGCCTGTACAGTCTGAGGTGTAGTTCTTGGGTTTTTGCAGTTTTTCTGAGCACTGCACACTCTGACCTTGGGGTGAATTTGCTGGGAAGTCCACTCCTGGGAAAATTGGGAGCTGTCTTGAATGTTTTCCACTTGTGAATAATCGCCCTTCCTTCCTCACTTAAAATTGTTTGGAAATGGCCAAATAACCATTCCCAGGTTGATGGCAGCAACAATTGCTTCTCTAAGATCATGTCTTTCCTCCTTGGCATTGTGTTAACACATACCTGAATGCTCTAGACCGGAAAACTGCCCAAATTTCTGCTTTTATGGAGGTGCTCACACTTTCTGATGATTAGTTAATCAAAGGCATTTGATTAGCAGTGATTAACTCTCTTAGTTCTTATGGAAGCCGTAAGGCTGTACTTAGTTTGTCACCCATGGCTTCTCCATTTTGGCTTTATTTCTTAAAATAAATAATGACACAGTGTAATATGTCTTGTGTTGTTCATCTGAGGTTATATTAATTTTAAGACCTTAATTTTAAGACCTGCAACCTCTGAGGTTGTATTAATTTTAAGACCCTAATTTTAAGACCTGCCAAGGACCAGATGATTTTTATCATGTCCTGATACGTAAACCCACAGAATTCAACAGGGTGTCCTTTCTTTTCACATGACTACAGTATATATACAGTATATATATAGTAATGTTAGTAATATAGTAATGTTGACAAAATAAAAATGCATCACATGTAAATCCTCTCAAACAGTTAACCATTATTGTATTCAGCAACCAGAATCTGCCCCTTGGTTCATTTGTGGTCCATTCAAGTTGGTCTATTGAAGGAGAAAATGTCGAATGATCAAATTATTTTCAGTGAAGTTTTTACATCAAATCTAATAATGACGATTAAAGCTAATGGAATGGTCCTGATAAAATGGCCAGAAAATGTGGATAGGTGAAACAGTGGTGCTTTTTTTCTGCCTAAGGGAATTAGATTCACTATAATTCCATTTGCCACATTATCTCATCTTTCACTCAGCTGTGCCATGATGCCGGCAACCCAACTCCCTCACAATGGTAAAAGCTGTGACTGTGTTGCATAAAAAAAGAACAGTTGTCAAAAAGTCATTGGCCTTTAAGTCAAAAAGCACCCTAAGTACATTAGCTCCATGGAGAATAGAGATGGAATTAGTATGTGTTTGCTCTGTGGTTCTTTACAATTCTTTTTTGTCAGGGGGAAAGAAAGATTTTTTGCATCATATTAGCCTGTTGTTTGGCCTGTTGTAAATAACACCAAGATGTCTGCTGACATTCATTTGAGAGAGTCATCTAGAACTGCAGTTTGAGTAGCTTTGCAAGGACACGGAACCAGCTCAAGTTCTGAAACTATTTACAATATCATAATTTAAAGAGACTGCTCATGTCTCTAAATGTACCTCAGCCATTATCAGTTTTATTTCAAAACACTATTAGATAAAAGCTCAAGTAAGTTTTAAGTTAAGTTGCTAATATAAGTTGCTAACTATCATCCCACAGTTTTGTAATAAAGAAAAATGGATCATTACAGATATTTGCATTGGCAAACAAAATAAAAAATAAGGAAAAAACATAACATTTTGATAACTTATTTCACAACTTACTGTAATGGTCTGCTCATTGGCTTGTCCAGTACTATATCTAAATGACTTGTTTTATAAAGATAACTTGAGCTTGGAAAAAGCACAACATAAATAAAAGTACTTAATTTTAATAACACAGAATGAGTGGCTTCACTGCCTTACATCTAAGGTTTTCAGAGAAAGTAATCAGATTTCTCACAGTGGGAATCACGGTCGGTGTGCATATGCATACAGAATGTTTGACTCGGCGCCACATTGTGATTTTATGTTTGAAGCTCCCACACCGTGACAGAAATGGATCTGGATTTTCCCATTTTCCCTTTTCTCTCCACTTGACTCACTTACATTTTCACCCACACATCAAAGTGTTTCCTGCATGGCTTAGACACCATACTGTGATCTCCTCATATGAACCAACATTTTTAAAACTGTGATCATGAATACAAAAAAGGCAGTTCACTCTGTTCTACTATCCATGTCCTTGTTAGTGATTCAGATAAGATCTAGTTCAAGAAAACAAGCTAATAATTAGGCTCACATGGAATCGGCACGCACAATAAACTAAAGCTACCAATGAGATTGTAGTATGCCATTTAAAGGGATAGTTTGCATTTGTTTCTTCTTTGGAACACAAAATAAGATATTTGGGTGGGGGGTAGCGTGCATTTCAATGTCCATACATTGAAAGTCAATAGGGCCCAATGTTGTCTGGACCTAGACTGGGTAAACCCAGCTTGATCTGCCGGCGATTTGATTTCGCCCTGCATCTCAGACTGGAAATCTGTACATTCATCTATCGTGCTTCTGTTACACTTTTGTGGGAACCAATCACAGACTGGCTTATCCACCTGGCGCGCTATTTGCGGGTTTAACACAATGACGGATAGAGAAGGATGGATGCCTGTTGATTACGTGGTCTCTTGTGGTCTGATTGGTTGAAGGACTATCCAATTGCGCAGAGAGTCATTTAAATTATGCTCGTTGATCACACCTCTTGTGCAGTAGAAAATACATAGCAGACTCCCCAGACCAGTGTTCAATCTTAAAAGATTGAGCTTAGTCTGGTGATAGCCAGACAAGTTTGGACCCCAACATTCCACAAAATATCTGTTCCGCAGACCAGTTAGGTGAACTGTACCTTTAAAACTTTTTATCACATTTAAATCCCATTCCACAAATTTCAAAATAAGTGCACAAAATGCAAAAAATAGTCCACTGATTTCACCTGGGTGTACTAATAATACACTCCCAGAAGTGATAACTCCCATTCCCCTATGATATTCATGACACTTTACCGAATTACACACCCTTGGTGCCAGTCTGGACTGGAACAGTATATTGGAAAAGAATACCTGACCCCGTCCAGGACACTTTCTGGCTTTGCATGTGCACATAAAAGCCACACAAATATACACTCACACCGTGTCAAAGAATTCTGTAGGTCAATCCACAAATTTATGCTCTACTAAGCCTACTTTAACCCTTAGTGTTGATATCTGGTCCATGTTCTGTGTTCAGCCGGCACTACCCTTGATCCCTCGCTTCAATTTCTCTGTCACCTCCTCTATCTTCCTGTCACCAGCCACTCTCTGAGCAACGCAAGAGTCCCAGAGGCTTTTGTTTAAGGTATTTACGGGTGCAAACAGGGAAAGGCATTCAGACACAAGGCTCACAGAGGACATGCATCAGGGCATTTAAGGCCTTTGTACATGGAGAATAACAAAACCCCAAATGGTCAGTTACTCTCACAGTTTATTTCAGGTGGTAACAATTTTATATATACTACATAATATATATTACATACACTGTAAATTTACTGTTATTGTACATTTCATCAGTTCATGCATTTGTTTCCTTTGGAAACAAACTCATGAAAGCACCAATATCTACTTTTTGAGCTACAGAAATGCTTTTAAAAAAAACAAGAACACTTATGCTTTAAAACCCCAACACTTAAAACACTTAAAAACAAAACATGCAAATTACCCTTAGTTTATACACAATACCAATATTACCAATCCATCACTTTGTTAGATTTGCTGTTTTATTTTATTAAAATTAACCCGACTGAAACCAGATTATCAACTAGGCTGCTACTAATACATTATCACAAATAAACATTATTCTAACTTAATCAGTTTATTTAATTACTTTATTAATCAAGCTTTACAACAAATGCTCATAATCAGTGTTGGGGGTAAAGCATTACAAGTAACTTGAGTTGCGTAATCAGATTACTTTTTCAAGTAACTAGCAAAGTAACGCATTACTTTTAAAATTTACAACAAAATATCTGAGTTACTTTTTCATATGTCATGCAAGTTACTTTGTTTTCCCATTTATTGACGGACAGCTCTCTTGTCCCTATGCTGAGAAAAATTGTAAGTGCAGAGGCGTTGTGCATGATAGTTATTGTAGTTCTAGACTAAACATGAGCATGTATTTACTAATCTCACTTCAGTATTCAGTATTCCTCAAAATGAATAAATCAGTGAAATGCAAAATCAGAATACTATGCAAACCTCCAATAATTAAATGTTAAAGGATTAGTTCACTTCAAAAGGAACATTTCCTGATATTTTACTCACCCCCATCTCATCCAAGATGTTTGTGTCTTTCTTTCTTCAGTCAAATAGAAATTACGTTTTTTGAGGAAAACATTGCAGGATTTTTCTCCACAACATAAACTTCGATGGCAACCAAAATGTTGAAAGTTCAAATCAATGCAGTTTCTAAGGGCTTCAGAGGCTCTGCATGATCCCAGACAAGGAATAGGGTCGTATCTAGTAAAACGACTGGTCATTTTCTAAAAAAATTGTTTTAATGTATATACGTTTTAACCTAAATTGCTCATCTTACGCTGCTCTGTCCACGGCAGTTACATAATCACGTCGGAAAGGTCACGCTAGACGTAGACAGAAATACGTTTTGTTAGATAAAACCCTATTCCTCAGCTGGGATCGTGCAGAGCCTCTGAAGCCCTTCGAAGCATTACAATATTGTAATGTATTACTTTTCAAAGTAACTTTCCCCAACACTGCTCGTAATAAATCAAACAATTAAAAGTTGCTGCTTTTGGTCAATCAAATTATATATAATTTGTTATAATAATAATAATAATAATAATAATATATATATATATATATATATATATATATATATATATATATATATATATATATATATATATATATATATATATATATATATATATTTTTTTTTTTTTTTTTTTGTCAACTGGAATCTCTCACAGACCACAGTTTGAGAACTACTGGTGCATTTACGACAATGCCAGCTTTATGTTTAAACAATGCTTTTGTCACGGGTTGGTTCCAATAAAGGCAGTCAGTCATTATTAGACAAAAAACAAAACAAAAACAAAACCGCAGGACAGCTAACACTGAACTGAAAGGAGGATTCAATGCTGCCTTCATGTGCTATTTGGAAATTTCCTACTTCCCACTTCTGAAGTTGTGATTACAAGCTTGTCCCATTCAAGTGCTTTGTTGTCAGAAAGAACATGAATCATGGAATACTAAAGCCAATGTGATATTTGGCATTACATTCACTGTGCTGGCTATTCTGGAATTTTGGTCAAATACATGTTATTTTGTCTGTGTATAAAATATACAGTATGCTTCAAATGGTTATTCATGTAAATATGCACTACTTTCAGTAATCAGTTACATTACCTCAAGTTACAGTCCCAATTTTAAGTAAGCAAAACTGAGTTTGATGTAGTACACATGCATGTTAATTGCTCATAACTTGAAGTAATGAGTTAGCCAACTCATACATTTTGATACTAATTAACATAAAATATTTAATTAAATATTTTGATATATATTTTATTTTGAATTCTTGCAAATCAAATGAGTTATTTACTTCACTGTAAACCCTTGTTGTCAGAACTCAAAAAGTTTAATGAGAATTTATTTAAGTTTTAGTACGATTTTTATTTTGTAACATTTTATTGTTCTTAACTTGAAATATTTACTAATTTATACATTTAACAAAATTATCAGGTTATCTCTATTTTGCTAGCTATAACAAACTAATTCATAAAATGCCAACTTGATAATTTGCTTACATGTTAATAATAGTATGGTATAACACTGAATGAGTACAACAACTTAAAAATTGTAACTTACCTGCTCTCAAACCAAGCAGCATGTGCCACATGGTAACTCTCCAAAAACCCACATTAACAGAAACTCTTCTAAACTAGCATAACAAAGCAACAAAATAACATTTTATAACACTTAATTTTAGCATTTACTCTTCCTTTCAAGTGCCATGGGCAAAGCATGCTGGGAAATAAAAAAAATCCCAGCCCAGTTTCATTTAAACTTAAGTTAGTCTAAATTAAAGGAAATTAGTTCATGCAACTCAAAACAATGAAACAGTTCAGTTTACTTGAAATATGTCAGTGATGTGAACTCAAAAGAAAAAGAAAGTTCTAAATACTGATAACAGTTAATTTAACTGAACTAATTTGTTTAATTTAAGTTTGTCCTACTCAAACCAATTAAGTTTTTAAGCGTTAGCATTTACAGTGTAGAGAGGGCATTCATTTACAATTTTTAACTAGGAAACTCGTATTTACAATAATTCCAATACACCTGAAGGCAGCATAAATAGACCAAACATTGGAGCTAAAAGAGACACAGATCAACACAATGGGAAAAAATTAGCACGCACAAGGGCAACCAAGGCACACAGGAACTAACACAGGGAAAAATAGTAACAGAAAACACAGATAACACCTGCCAGCTTTCTGCCAGTACAAATGCCTGCTCAGTTGATCTCTTTTGACACAGAAAGCTCTATGGTTCAGCAATTCAGTATTTTGTGAATGGCTATATATGTTTTTGTGTGCCTCTGGGAGATGTGTGCTGGCTGTTTTAGCTACAACTATAGCATGCTATGTTATCATTAGCTTTGATACTGTGTGTTCATTGGAGTGATGAAGAGAGCTGTTCCAGTAAAGCGCAACCTTTAGGGACAAGGAGGGGAAAATAGCTTCAGAGATGACAGCCCTCATTCCTGTGTGACCACAAGACCCACTGTGGACCCGGCCATGTTCCTCTTAAAACTGAACTCATTCACCGTCCTCCTGACCTGACTCACAGACACCAAAACAACCGGTCAGCGCTGTGATTCTATAATCAGAGAATGACAGCTGCAGTCAGTCATTTATAATAGATTTTGTGAATATGTTTAATAAATGACGAAAACCTTATGAATTTACATTTTCTTGTGAAGAACTCAAAAGCAGATCTGTAGCGGAACGTTTGAGCTGCTCTCTTCAATACAATGAAAGTGGATGGTGACCAGGGCTCTCGAAAAAGGAAAAAAACCCCCCCCCCAAAAAAAACAGAGTGAAATTTCCAGAACAGAGTGAAATTTAAGTAATTTATTTAAATTATAGTATTGAAATTTTTCCTTAAATTTGGCTTTTTGCTTAACAGCTGTGGTCAACATTCACTTTCATTGTATGGAAAAGAGCAACTTGGACATTCGTCATTAAGGGATAGTTCACCCAAAAATGAGGGAGAATAAATTTCTTGTCATTCCAAACTTGTATGAATACTTTCTTCTGCTGAACACAAAAGATGATATTTTGAAGAATGTTGGTAAACTCTTTTAGGTGACCAATGACATCCATTGTATGGACAAAAAGACATTTCTCAGTATTAAGTGAACTACCTCTTTAATAAATACTTTTGTGCCCTACTTAAATTCATACAGGTTTTTGAAAGACATGAGGGTGAGCATATGATGACAGAATTTTCAATTTTGGGTGGAACTAAAACGGTGGCATCTTTTATCCTGCTCTGTGCTGCAAGGTTTTTTGGAGACCAAAAAACACAATATAGGCCTGGTTTCACAGACAAGGCTTAGACTAAGCCAGGATTAGGCCTTAGTTCATTTAAGTAACTTTTATAAACGTGCCTTAGAAGAAAACATTACTGGTGTACCTCTTGAGACAAAACAATGGCAGTGACATATTTTAAGATATGTCAGTGCAAGTTGCTTTCAGTTAATTCAGCTCAAACATGCATTTTAGTCTGGTACTATGCTTAAGCCTTGTCTGTGAAACCGGGGTATAGACACCACAAAAACATCTTTCTCATTTTGTCAATATATCTGCCATTTTCACAAATACCAGCAATATGCAACAGTACAGTTCATGACACCTGTGGAGCGCCACTGTTTACCATCTGGGTTGGGACAGGAGTGCGGTGAGCGTGTATTTGTGTATGTGCGAGCATGCATGTGCAAGAGTGGAAAAAAGGTGATGAGTGTGAAAAATGACGAGGAGATTGTCACGTAAACATCTCAGGACAAGAAAAGCCAGTGCACAGAGAAGAGGGACACGCACAGACTCAAAGCAATCAACAGACACTGACCTACAGAATACTGCACCAAATACAGTAGGCCTCATTATAAACAGACTAAACATCCCACTGATTAAAGCTGCAGGTCATTAAACAACTCTAATCTAATAAAGTGAAAAGATGGCAAAAGATGCAAAAGAATCAATCTCAATTATATAAAATTACTGGGCTGCTGATGAGATAATGTGTTTTGACCACAGATAATAGATGACAAAAGTCTAAAATTATTAAAATGACCCAAATAAAGAGAGACAAATAAGTAAACGGAGAAATAAGAAGAAATAAAACAAGAAAGAAAAACAAGAAATAGAAAGATAGTGGCGTATAAGAGACGGAGCCACTGATATGTTGTTATTCAGTTTAAGCTGCTGTAAACTCCAAATTTAATTTGCTCTGGTTTGGCACTGTGCATTATGTGTCCCCATCCAATCAAGTCTTCGAGGAGGACATGAAAAGGGAGCGGAAATGAGCGAATGAAAAGGAGTAGTTCAGAAGAGGGGAGAAATGAGAGAGAGTGGAAAAATTATGATACAATTGTGGCAGTACACTGCAGAAGAAATCTTTGCCAGTTATATAACATGACTGTCATTGAGGGCATTTGGTTTTAAAAAGGTCATATCATGGATCATTTCCTTGATTTTTTGAAATGCATCCATCTATCTATTCTTCCATCTATTTATCCATCCATCCAACTGTCTATCCATTCATTCATTCATCTATCCATCCAAATATCTATTGAGTTATCCAACCAACTACCCATCTATCAATCCAGCTATCTATCCATCCAGCTATCTATCCATCCAATTATCTATCCATTCATTCATCTACCCATCTATCCATCCAACTATCTATTCAGCTAACCAACCAAGTAACTATCCATCTATCCGTCCATTCATTCAACCATCTATCCATCCAACTATTTATTCAGCTATCCAACCAAGTAACTATCCATCTATCCGCATACATTCATTCATCCATCTATCTATCCATCCATCCAACTATCTATCCATCTATCCAGCCATCTATTCATCCAACTATCTAACTTATCCATTCATTCATCCATCTATCCATCCAACTATCTATTCAGCCATCTAACCAACTAACTATCCATCTATCCATCCATTTATTCATCCATCTATTGATCCAATTATCTATCCATCCATCTATCCAGCCAGCCATCTATCTATCTATCCATCTATCCAGCCATCTATCCATCCAATCCGTCTATATGCACACAAGAGGAGAATGCATGTGTCCTGATACACCATTTAAAAAGTTTAACCTCTTTTAACTTGACACTGCATCTTAAAAGTCCAACAAAAACACACAGCTAGCGCATGTACAATATAAAAACTATTTAAAAACAGTCCAGATGGATGCAAGAGCACATCCTTTCTGAACGGACCCTAACTCAGCGAATTAATCGATCAGAACATCTCTGTCAGGAAACTTAAAGAGCCAAAAAGGCTGAACAAGGGAGGAGTCTGGCCACAAGTATGTGTGTGTGTGTGTGTAAGTGAGGGGAGGGGGGGCAATTAAGGGATGACATCATTGTTAGTGATCACTTCCAAGGCTGTATCTGCAGAAAATAGGAGAAAGAGCTGGACAGAACAAAACACATGGATGGATTATGCAGGTGAGCGTAAAAAAAACTAAACTAGAGAAGCAATTTTGCAGAAAGGTGAGGACATTTCCAGTAAGACTGCTGAAATGCCATGTTGATACATCTTAAGTCTTCAAGAGTGAATGATAATGGTTAGTGTAAAGGTGAATGTGCATGTGATGCATTATATATGTCAAATATACCATATAAAATTAATATGCACAAATTATTATATTTCTGTGGTCTTTAAATGACCTGAATTTACAAACATGAGGGGGAATGGGGAACAGCATCGTTTACAATGAAAAACTATTATAACACCACCTGAGCACAAAGTGTTCCCTGGGGGCACTGAACTGTCTCCCCTCAGAAATCTTTACAACTTTAGGACGTATTAATCAAGACAATCGCTAAAAGACTACAATAAAACTAAGGGTGTGGAAGAGCTCAAGCGGCAGAAGCCCCTACTGCCCAAGCTGACTGTAAAACGCTGGACTCTAATAGGTTATTGACTATTGCATATGAGACAGGATGACATCACTGGCAGCCAATGGGAGAGCAGGAAGTGCGGAAGATGAGAACAGTGTTTTTAATTTGTGCTTTGCTGAGCTCAGCTTCTCTCACGCAAGAAAGACGAGAAATGCGACCATGATGAATATTGAAATTAATAAACAGAGGGGAATAAGTGCTGTTGGCATGTTGTCGAGTGGGCATGGGTCAGCCACGCTCTCCGTGTGCCTGTCACTGTATCCAGGGAGACTGGAGCTGGACCAGTTTTCTTTTCCTGTCGACTCTGTGTGTGTGTGTGTGTGTGTGTGTGTGTGTGTGTGTGTGTGTGTGTGTGTGTGTGTGTGTGTGTTCATGTTTGTGTGCTTTTTCTGTACACCAAATGCATATTTCTCACATACATGCAAATGTTTGTCAATCCTCCTTGACCATTAGTATGAATTTACTGCATATGCACTTGTCGATCTTCGATACACCTGAATCATGAGTCATTCGTCTCTCTGCTCCTCTCCACCTCCTACATGAAACCTTTACTCTCTCGTTCTTTCTCGTTTCTCTAAAATATGTATCCTCATGGCTAAAACGGCTTGCCATCTCCATGACAACACACTGTTGATCCACAAATCACTGGTTGGTTAGCACAAGCTCTAGCTGGATGACGTAATGTTGTCTCTGGTCTTTTGTGGCCACTGGACTTACCCACTTCTTGGCTGGGCTTTTAAATGGCAACCATGGTGCGTATCTGCCAAAACACTTATGACGGTGTATGCAATGGTGTGAGTATTTCCACAATGAGTAACTAACCCGTTATATAATGAGGAAATGGGTGATGGATGCATTTTGTAACATTTCACGGTTGGCTTAATGGTGTTCATTCCAGGCAAAGGTTAAACTTATGGTTAAATGTGAATGGAACTATTTACAAAGGGTTAGGCAAAATAAAAAAGGTGAATATAATAAACAGATCTCATACTCGTCAATCTTATATTTTGCATTTTTCTAATCTGATACAGATTTTTTTCATTATGGATTATACTAGCAGCAAAACAATTTAAAGTCATTACCTTAGAAGGAGGACATAATGAATAATTAAACTGACATGAACCATAAGTTTGCTTATATATTAAATATTATTCTATAATTTATAAATAATTTATGAAATGTATAAAGAAAAACTATACAAATATATTTTATAATGTATAAATAACTTGAAATATTATATAATGATGCAATATACAATACATACATGAATAACTTTAAGGATAATACATTTTTATTTTTATATTTACAGCATATAATTGAATAATATGTCTTTAAATGTTTGTATTTTAGTATTAAAATAATTGTATAGTATTTAAATAACACATTAAAAATCTTTGGTTTTCAAATGTGGTCACAGACTTTCAAACCCCATTGTGTGTTTTGCAAAAGTTGAATGACCTGAGAGTTGTAAGTGGGCCATGTAACATGACAATTACCCCAAATCCATGCAAATGAAAAAGCTCTGAAGAGGCTGTGTAATGACCAAATCCAATCTAAACCTGTATGTTGATAAGCGAAGTACACACAAGAACATTCTCAAATATACCGAAGGATTCCTAAAGGGCAAAAGCTCAAATGCTGAAGGTCGATATGAAAAAGGCTAACCTTTCCTACACCACTGTAAACTGGCCTTACCACATTGTCAGAGCACATTCATGTCAGCCAGTCATGACCTGACAACATCCCCCCGACCTCCCTTTACATATAGTTCCTCAGCTCATGAGAGTGCTTATGTGTCAGAAGACATATTTTAGAATCTGTGCAGCAACTCGTGAAAGACCCTTTGCCCCTTTATGGATTTGTTCATGTGAGCGTAAGTGTGCAGATGTGCTCCAAAGGAACTGACATGAACATACCCAGGTCATGTTAGTGCACATGTGACATTGTCAAACTGGAAATTATTTAAAAGGTTGTGATGCTTAAGTTGTGACAACTAAGGCTTTACTAATACCTGTGCACACATGCTATTATATGGAGTCAGGATGTGGGGTTCTGCTAGACCACATATATCTGCACTTCAGTGGCATATGAAGCACAACCACAATCTCTAACAAAGTCTCCCCTTAAAATTTAATAAAAGTCTCAGTCTGAAACAACAATAGTATGTGATAAAAGGAGTTTTCTCCTATGGGAAATCCATGCTCTGCCTAAGAGGATGAACAGTGTGTGTGTGTGTGTGTGTGTGTGTGTGTGTGTGTGTGTGTGTGTGTGTGTGTGTGTGACTATGCATGATTTTGCTTCATCTAATCCAATAGTAGTGCTGAGGTTTTTTTGGAAGCAGCATCTCCCAAAAAAGTACGGAGCCAGAGCACTCCCTTGTGGTGCTAAATAAGAACTTCAGCTAAACTTTTCAAACTTTAACAACAGTGGCCTAGATCTACACTGCCAAAAACAGGAAGACACTCCAATACTCAAAAAACTCTTTTCTTTTCATGTTTTCATCTTACACTTAAGATTGTCTTTCTTTAATTTCATTTTTTGAGCACACACACTAGACAGAACATTTACATCTCATATCTTTCTGAATAAATTATACCATTCATGATTAATGTATCACTTAATTTTAATTAAGCCTATCAAGATTTGCCAAATAATCAATTCAACTGTGAACCTTAATGTTTGTTTAATAACTAGATGCATGTTACATCAAATGGGGCTGAACTAGTTTATAGATATAGTTTATAGATATAGTTTATATTCTGAGATTAGCACGTACATAATAAACCATTTATGACTCTGACCTGTTTCCAAAGCCTGAAGTAATTCTGGTGGTCCAATGGAGGTCTGGCCAGACCGGTACAGTGGCTCATTCTCCCAGTCTTGAGAACAGGACAGAGGTCAAAGGTCAGGTTTATAATCTGATGTGTTATGTTAACCAAAACTTTACAGTAGCTACAGTGGCAAAATTATGGTATTAGATGGTAAAACAGCTATTTTAAATTGTAATAATATTTCACAATAATACAGCCAAGCAAATAAATGCAGCCATTGTAAGCATAATAGACTTCTTTCCTGTGGTATTTATACAAGAACTTCAAAGAATACCATGGTATTACCGTTTGTATATGCCCAACATGGTATTATCATGGTACCCTACTACCATATCATCTTTTCTATGTAATGAACTAATTCAAAAAGTGTGATTTTTATGCAAATGATATTTCATTTATGAAGGAAATATATAATTACTCACTCAAAAAATTATTAGAAACATACCCCCTACCCTTTGCTAGACAAGTGTTTAACTCTCTTTGAATAGTTCAATTAGATAAGTGAGGCGGAGGAGCAAACTCACCCAGTCTCTCTAGAGCCTCCGTCAGCCTGAGCACCACAGCTGGGGTCTGGTCAGGCAGAGCACACTGCTCTACAACATCTCCCTTTCCACAGGGGCCTGTCAGAGAATGAGGGAGAGGGAGAGAGATGATGATGAGAAATCCCACTGGTGAGACCAAATTCCCTGATTAGGTGGCTGCCTTTAAACCCACATCTCATCTCTCCTTAGGGAACAGTCAGGTTGTCATATTCTCACAAGCATTGTAGATATGCAACATAATACTCAAGCCTCAACCTTTTACCATTTAAAGTTACATTAAAGTATGCATTAACATTAGTTATTGCATTATGAACTAAAATTGAAGGGGGGTCTAAAGACTATTTCATGCATTCTGACTTATTTACACTGTTAAAGAATTGGATTCTCATGCTAAAATGGCCAAAATATCAAAAAATGAGTTGGACGTATAACGGAGTATTTCTGTGCCAAATACACTCATTCAGGATTCGGAATTCGGACAAGGTTCGGAATGTTTTTTTTTTGTTTTTTTTTATATGGCCCTGTATGATGCCATAAAGGGCAGAATTCCTTGTATGGGCACTTTTCCCGGATGAGCATAAGTGCACATCAACCCGAGCAAGAGCAAGAGCAGCACGTCCATCAACGATGGGTTACAGGAGCCGTTGGAAGCGCTGTCATTTTGTTTTTAGTCCACAAAATCAACAACGTCGCGAAAGAAATGTGTTTCTGGTTGTGAGAGAAAAATAACCTTGTTCAGCTTCCCAAATAACCTAGTGTTAAGGAAACAGTGGATGTAGTTTGTTTTTCCGGAGCAGCTACAGAGTTCTGCAAGTGTGTTTGTTTGTTCCCGGTCTCGAGCCGAAAAATGCTGGCGGTGAGTGAAACTGCATCAGATGTCTGTGTTTTGTTGGCAATCGGTGCACAAGTGCATATAAATGTAAACAACACGAATGTATAGTGAAACGGAAGTTTTCCAGGGATAGTGCCATGATGTATGTGTGTGTGTGCGTGCTTGTGACTCTTTAGCTCCGCCCACTGCACGCCCTCCACGAATTTGGCTGTTTTCATAAAGAATCAGTACAGCGTATCTGTCTTTTATAAATATTATAAAACTAAAGACTCTTCAGAGATATAAAGGATGCAATACTACTCTATAAGTACTCAAGATTAACATGAGATCGGCAGAAACTGTGTGTTATGTAAACTAAAACTGTGTTATGTACCCTTAAACTAATTAAGAGTAAAATAATAAAAAATTACCCAAATCTTATCATTTACTCACCCTCATGTTATTCCAAACCTGTGTGCATTGATTTCTTCTGCTAAACACAAAAGAAGATATTTTGAAGAATAATGATAATGTAACATTTATGGTCCCCATTGACAGTCCCACAGAAGAAAGTCAGACAGGTTTGAATGGCATGAGGGTGAGTAAATGATCACAGAATTTTCATTTTTGGGTGGACTATCCCTTTAAATGCAGTAAAATATAACAACATTTTCCCAAAGGATTTTTAAAATTCAGTATATGACATCTTACAGCAGAATGAAATACAGTGCATAATGTATCATACACACTATTGTCTCTCCACTGTCCTTCCACTGAGCAGCAACCTTCTGCTAAGGTTACAGTTGGGGAGTGTGCCCATATATCTCTTATATGTGTTTGGACCACCATGGATACAATCCTGGATGGGGTCAGAATTTTTAGTATTGCTGCCCACTTGCAGAGCAGAGTGTTGACACGCTGCTTATGTTTAAGAAACATGCCCCCTTTTACATGACACCCTGTCTATGCTGTCCTGGGACACTAAACCTGCTGCACATAGCCAGAGTATGAGAATGGTGCGGAGTTGAAGCACAGAATGGAGTTGTTGATTTTTTGTTTATAGCCTTTAAAAGACTATTAGCCATTTGAATACATGAAATATGGAATTTGTAAAATATTTCTAAAAACTGATGTTTGAAGGTAGCACATTAAAATAATGTTCAACTGTATATGCTTTTGGTATCATAAACTAACAGACTTTATAGCATTTATTAATATAGGTTTGTGTTAATCTATAATGATTAATCATGTTTGTTCATAATACATTAATATTTATTTGAAATACTTGAAATGTTTAAATGCAGTAAAAGTATTGTTCGTAACTTGTTAGGCACTGCATTAACTAACTGAAACTTATTGTAAGTGTTACCTATAAAAATAAAATAAAAAATAAAAAGGTTAAAAATGCAAACAGAAAAAAAAATATATGCAGTGTTCCATTCACATATGCAAAAAGTCTAAAGGTCATACCATAGTAATGCATCACCCTTGTACCTCTATGGAAATTACATAAACATGACTTCGTCTTGTGCCCAGACATTCATGATATTAAAAGGCAAACAAACAAGCAAAGTTTTCATGGACTTTTTTTATCGCATTATTTTACGGTTTCCATAGTTGCTAAGCATGTTTTCATTTATTGTGATGGTTTTTCATTTTTTGATCGATTTCTCACACCTGTTCCTCATCTAGTTCATTAGTTTGCTCTGTATATATTGCCCTTAAGGCCAATTCACACCGCACAGACAAACGGCAACAAACACGTCTGTTGGAGTTTGTTGGATTAGTGTGATACCTCTGTTGGTGTTTGTTGCCGTTGGCCGGGGTTTGTTTTCTCCCGACTGAACATGTTCAATCTGCGTTTGTTGGGTCGTGAATGTCTGAGCAGTGTAGTATGATTTCCCAACAAACAACAAACTCTGACGTAATTTGACCTGGCCATGAACTGTTGCCATGACGATGAGGCAAGTCCCTTGCAGAGACTGCATGTAGGTGCTGGGCGAGCTTAGTAAATTATCCTTGTAGTGAAAATGGCGGTTTCTGGACAAATCAGAAGACAATTCTAGAGAAGGAGCAAGGAGATATTGGATACTGGACAAAGTTTGAGCATGCACATGTGAAATGTGAGCGAGAGCAGAGCCATATTTGAAAGTGCACGTCCAGTAAGTTTTGTGCTATAGAGCGAGTGGAGAGATTTGTTACATGGATGCACTCTCGGGTTACAATAATGCTACATTTACCGCCATAGAAACGGCCTCAAAAGAACTATAAAACAAGAAGAAAGTCATGTCTGAAAGCTGCAATCTTTTATTTTTATTGGTTAAAATGAATGGAGAATATCTCGTGTTTTTCCTTGGGTGCTCGACCATTTCCGTGGGTGCACGAGTTTGTTGGTGTCTGTTGGGATGGTGTGAACATGACATTTATTTTTCATAAAATTTTTAATCCAACGGCCAACTTCTTTGTTTGTTGGCATTTGTCTGTCCAGTTTAAATAGGCCTTTAGGGTACTTAAAGATTTGTCACTTACAGACAACAACATTGTCCAAAAGATCCCTGTACACACGGCTCCGCAAAAACAACTAAAAACGCTGTATTATTCATGCCAGGCCAGTAGTTGGCATTGTCCCTTTGTAAAGAAACACTACATGCCTATAGACTGAACATGTAACACGCATGCGCATGATGATACTGTTTTCAAAAAGTCGTGTTTTTGTAGTTTGCACAGAGACAAATGATTTAAAAAAACTTCCACTTTGAAACCCATTTTCAAAAGTTTGCGTTTTCAGGCCGCCAAAACGCCACTGTCATGTAAATGAACAGCCAAAACGCATAAAAGGTTTTCCGATTTCAGTTGAAAATGGTGCTGTGTAAACGGCCCGTTAGTTTGTTCAGCTCATTGTCTGGTGTTGACTGCTCTAGCACACTGTTGCATTGTTTCTTGTGTTGGATTATTTTCTTTTGGTTTTGTAAAATAAAGTTATGCTACAAATTAGATCCGCTTCGCTTCACCTTGTCTTCTTCCTCATCCTGAATGCTACAGCTATATAGAGAACTCAGAGCAGGATTTCTTTCACCTGTGAGCAGGAAACTGAACTGACATATACCAACATAGTACTCATTTACATCAGTGTGCGTTTTCTAAAGTTATTGAGTGACAATTGGACAGATAATCTATCCATTTACATTGAATTTCCATTATGCGTAATAATGAGCGCTCAGATGAGAAATTCTGACGGAAGGTGTTTTTGCTCCATTATGTGAATGATGAGGTCCATGAAACTGTAGTGCTCTTGTAGTGCTGTTTGCAGACTCTTGTGAATTATCGTCAGTGACAACACTAATTAGCACTGATGTACCACCTGCTAATGTTTACACAGATACCGGTACTCTTTCGTTTTTTCTTTCTTTGATTAGGAAATGGCTGTTTATTTACCAGAATCTCACACACAAGCGTCTGTTGACAGCAGGAAAAGTTTGTGGTCTCATGCATGGGTGTAATTGGTGCGCTAATCTGCACAGCAGTGGCCCCTGTTGTAGCCCGATGCAATTTTCGCACAGGAGAATCACGCTACGAGGTGGCAATAAGTCTCTGGGCTGCATTGATTTAGGTTTTGTTTGCACCATGATTAAGGTTTAGGTTATGTGTCAATCAGATCGGACAGTTTAAGTCTAACCAGAAGTAAGCATCTGCAGTAAAGGAACTGATTAGACTCATCATTACTCTTGACTTACCATATGCAAATGTATGTATGTTGCTGTGATCCTTTAGTAATAATATAGTCGAAGCTACAGGAACGTAGGAAAGGGGGAGATGACAGTGATTAAAAAGAAAAAAAAAGCTGAAAGATTAATGAAAAGTTCCTCTGAGGCTTTGATGCAGGTGGCACAAAGACGTTGGAGGCTTGAGATTACACACGTTAACGGCGGAGCGCATTGGTATTCCAACAACACACGGTGCATTTAATTGCTCCACATCCTGCTGGTTTCTCTATGGACCTCGACAAGTGACGCCTTATGAATGAGCAAACAGGTCACAGCACGATGGGAGGAATCATAATTCTCTCTCGCTCCCTCTGACTTCCTCTTTCTCTCCCTTGTTCCTTTTGTTTTAGAAGCCTCCATTCCTTAATTGTTGGTGATTTTTAAGAAAGGAGATTAATGTGGAGCTGTGTGTAAACTGTAGTGCAATATAGCGTAACTGAAGATGTAGGAGTGATATTTTAAGTTAGATGGCTCGCTGATGAATTATAGTTGCAGGAAGTATGTGAACTCTTTACCATGGATTTCTGTGGAAATTGGCCATACGATTTAATCTGCTCTTCAACAGTCTGCATTAATAAGACACAAATAATGATGCAGTTTTGTGTCTATAGTGAACACAAAGTGCAACCATTCACAATGGAGGGTTGAAAAAGTATGTGAATACAATACAAAATCATGTATTTATATTTGTTTTGCTTTAAGCATTTGTCTATTGATGCAAGTAAGATCAAATTTGATGACCAAATCATGCGGAGATGCATGTAACTGTATTATATAAATGATTGCTGCAGCACACTCTAGTCTAAAGCACTGTGGAAAACAACTGCATGAGGCATCGGGAAATCATTTCAGACATCTGACTTGGTGTTTTCCAACGTATTTTTCCATGCGTTTCAAAATATCAAAACTTTGCCCTACGATCTGTGTTAGCGTTAACCTACGTTTACATTTATGGCACTGCACGTGTGGGCAAAGACCTTCACGTTTATATTTGTGTGTGTGTGTGTGTGAAAGCGGACACAGGTTGTTTGGCTTTGTGTAGAAAGCGGTGGGCAGATTTCCTTTCAATTGGAGTGCTACTATGCGTTTGGTGCTTCGATTAACATCACTGTCAGAAAACATCACTGAGGCAATTTCTCAAAACGTGAGGCACAGGCTGATGGGTGAAGGACAGCAAAGAACAGAGGAACAGTGCACGGTGAAGGCAATCTAACAGAAAGATGCTGTTGTTTCAATACAAATGCTACATTCGAGAAATTGTTATTATATATACAATCCATGTACAGCGATAAAAAAGTGAAAAGCTACTATAAACATGACAAGCAACATTTTGTGGACCAGTTGATTTCTATTTCTTCAGTCATGCTGGGTAGCCCCTCCTACCAATAAATCTCATTGGCCACATAGCTAAATTGCACAATATAGCAGTACCATATCGGTTTTAGGCTACTATTGTAGAATTATAAATTCTGCATTATCATCGATATTGCTAGACATAAATTGGTCTACATTGAATTCTTAATTGTTCATGCTCATTTCTTTATATTTTTTTCTTTATATTTAAAGTGTTAAATGTCATTTTTAGCAATTGTTCACAGCCATTCAGAAGTTTCATTTTTTTATTTTAAAAGAAATTAATACTTTTATTTATCAATGACATAAAGCAACAGTAAAGACATTTATAATGTTGCAAAAGATTTTTATTTCAAATTTTCTTTCTTCACCGATCAAGCATAACATTATGACAGGTGAAGTGAATAACACTGATTATCTCTTCATCACGGTTAGTGAGTGGGATATATTAGGCAGCAAGAGAACATTTTGTCTTCAAAGTTGATGTGTTAGAAGCAGGAAAAATGGGCAAGCGTAAGGATTTGAGCGAGTTTGACAAGGGCCAAATTGTGATGGCTAGACGACTGGATCAGAGCATCTTCAAATCTGCAGCTCTTGTGGGGTGTTCCCGGTCTGCAGTGGTCAGTATCTATCAAAAGTGGTCCAAGGAAGGAACAGTGGTGACCCGGCGACAGGTCATGTGTGGCCAAGGCTCATTGATGCACGTGGGGAGCAAAGGCTGGCTTGTGTGGTCTGATCAAACAGCCAAACTGTAGCTCAAATTGCTCAAGAAGTTAATGCTGGTTCTGATAGAAAGGTGTCAGAATACATAGCGCATCACAGTTTGTTGCGTATGGGACTGCATATCCGCAGACCAGTCAGGGTCAGGGTGCCCATGCTGACCCCTGTTCACCAAATCTCAATCCCATTGAGCATTTGTGGGATGTGCTGAACAAAAAAGTCCAAACCCATGGAGGCACCACCTCGCAATTTACAGTACTTTAAGAATCTGCTGCTAAAATCTTGGTGCAAGATACCAGGGCTTGATGGGTCAGAAATATTTCTTGAGCACCAAATTAGCATTTTAGAATAATTTCTGAAAGATCATGTGACACTGAAGACTGGAGTAATAATGCTGGAAATTCAGCTTTGCCATCACAGGAATAAAGTACATTTTAAAATATATCAAAATAGAAAAGAGTTATTTTAAATATTATTAATATTATGTTAATTAATATTATCATAATAATATATATATATATATATATATATATATATATATATATATATATATATATATATATATATATATATATATATATATATATATATATATATATATGATTTTTGAAACATTAAAAAATATTATAGACTACATTTTTTTAATATTAGTGTATTGTGTATTAGTGTATTGTAACATGTTAAAATCTATAATCTATCATAAAACACTTGATTTAGTTTTTAATGTTTTTTTATTATATAGACAAACATTCTTAATATCTGTCATTTATCAGTTATCCATAAAATAATTATCAGCTTAGAATTTTGATGCATCCATACACATGAACGTGTCGATATACTCACAGTAAATTAAACATCAGATATCTTCTGATTGGCTGTGTTCGTGTCATGTCATGCAGCAGATTCGCATTCAGAACAGACAATCAAACTGCTTGTCACTGGAGGCATGTCACATAGCGCCTGCTGTTACATATTTGCAAGCATTTTTCCAAGTGCTTTCCAGTTCAAACACATGCTAATTAGCTTGCAGGTAACTTTAAACAATCTAAAGATCTGCAAAAACAAAGGACAAAGCATACGAGACGTGACTGTTAGTAAAGGACCTCTAGGGGAAATACATCACCACTTAATATCTATTGTTGATCCCATTAGAGGCATTTATGAGTGTAAAGTACGAGACTATGTTAAACCGTGGGGGTGTCGCTGTCACCGTACAAAGCTTGTGTGTCCCCATCCCAGCTGCTCCGTGAGAACACACGAGCCTATCAGATCTTATCCGTTTTCTATTAAGAGGATAGAAAGCAATTTCTAGGGTTTTCATTGCCCTGTGTGCGTGTGTTTTAACGAGCTGTGGTCAGGATGACAGGGAATTACTGAATGGATCAGCACTTCTGCACAAAGCCATTAAGTGTCCAAAGTCGGGGGTCAGCCAGCTGAAAATGTGGAAAACACAACATGCAAGTCCCTATACACAAACATAAGAACAAAAATATTCTCTCACGCCCACTTTCCCAGAAATTAACATAAGTCTACCAATTAATTTTTGGACTTACCGAAGCATATTCAGGACCTTATCAGCACTATTTACTCATTTTCTGCACATATTACAACAATTGTCCTTTATTAGCCCATTCCCTTTGAATGTGTGATACAGCGATCTGCTCTTTCATTATATTGTCCGCATGTCCTGATTTTGCCAAGTTCCTGGGTCAACATATTTTGTTGATCCAGGAACAACATTCCTGTCCGAAAATTTAATCCTAACCATATCCCTACCCCTAAACCTAAACCTACTCTTAAGTTAACCCTAAAATCAGAGGGAAATAATAGGTGAATAACACTGATGTAGACACACCTAACCTTGGCTGTAAGCCTAAACTTGCCATAAAACGTGTTGCTCAAATCTGACTGGTTGATTGGAATGTTGTTCCAGGAACATGTTGTACTTGGTGAAATCAGGTTCTGCATATTGTCCACCTCACACAGAGCAATATATCACATTGCCCACTAGGGGGTGCCACACTAGCCACAGTGTTTCAGTGAGACAGATGTATGAGCCTTTGTGTGCCGCAGAAGTGTGTGGGACAGAATTGTATGCTTTGAAAGGACAAAAGAATGGCGCAACTGGTCCACTAGTGGGATCTTACATAAGATTCTGGGAATATTTATTCTTCAAACAAGTCAAATACACACACAAACTGGACAGGGCTCAATATGAATGTTAGATCAGATTACAGTATTGACTATGGTGCATAATATTATTCAGGTTTTTTCTACTTTTTGATGCCAAGGACACCTTGTGAGGGACCCCCTTGCAGTGTTGTTATGTAAACTGA
>CM031948.1:37645027-37647527 GCA_018749465.1 Paracanthobrama guichenoti | reverse complement strand
GGACTAAATCCAGAAGAACTGTGGCAACGTCTCCCAGACACTTGAGGAAACCTCCCTGCAAAACTACATGAATAGGTGTAGGAACAGACGCAGGTGACAAAAGCCGTTTTAAACGCAAAGGGTGGTCACCCCAAATATCGATTTGATTTAGTTAACAGAAGATAATTCATAAATAAAAGCTATTTATGTTATTATTTTTGACAGCATTCTCACTTTAAAGCAGTGCCTAAACTTTTCACAGTACTGTAGTTTTGCAGGAAGTTTTCCTCAAGTGTCTGGGAGACGTTGCCTCAGTTTTTCTGGATTTAGTCTGTCTCAGTTTTTTCTGTTTCTTCATGTAATCACAGACCGACTCGATGATGGTGAGATCAGATCATACCGGCTGCTGTCAGACTTCTTGTGCATTTAAAAATAAAAATTCTCACTGGATTATCACAATTAATTGCAAAATGAATGTTTGGAAATGTAAACTGATATTTACTACTAACACTACAGTAACATATATAAATAACTGGCTTAAAACATTTTTTCGTGTGAAAATACCAATGTGCCTAAGACTTTGCTCAATTTTACACTACCACGGAAGAAATTAATACTTATATTTAGCAATGAGGCATTAAGTTGATCAAAAGTTACAGTAAAGATTTTTCAAATAAATGCTGTTCACTTGAACTTTTTATTCATAAAAGAATCCTGAACAAAAAATCCAATGAAATATTAAACATCACAACAATTTTCAACATTGATAACAATGATTAAAATGATTTCTGAAGGATCATGTGACACTGAAGACTGGAGTAATAACTACTGAAAATTCAGCTTTGCCATCACAGAAATAAATGACATTTTAAAATATATTAAAATAGAATACAGTGTTACATGTATGGTCTGTATCCTATGTTTCATTGTGTTTTTGGTTCAGTCCTGTGACCTAGTTTTCATCATTAGTCATCCAGTTCATCTAAAGTTTATGCTATTAAAGTTTGTTTCCTTGATCTATTCCTTGTCGTGCGGTTTTTCCACATTACCATGTTACGTAACAGAAAGACGAACCTACACCAATCAGCATGGATTCCCCTGCTGTGCTGCTGCTTTGCTTGGAGCAGGAGTAGAAGAGCCTTGATGCACACGTGGATTCCTCTATCTGGCGAGCCTCACGCACTATCCAGACCTCTCCCTGTGCTCTTTTTATTTGGCCAGTTTGAACGAGCACACAATGGCTCGCCTGCCTGGTGTGGGTGCTTGAGGATCATTCGCCGAGTTCGTTGAGTGGGTGTTGGTGAACTGCAGTTCAGCCAACACCATCGGCCCTGCTGAGGATGACATCGTCACCAGCCCCACACCGAACATACCGCCAGAGACCAGTCATCCACCAACAACGAGCGACTGCACGGAGATGCTAGTGCCCACCGCAGACCGTGGTGACTGGCCTGCCACGATGGATGAGCCCGAACCAGAGAAGAGGTCAGAAAGAGTCATCACCCCGGAGCCTGTACCACAAACAGAGTCTGACTAGGCGCATGAGCTGGCAACATTGTGCATTGCAGAGGGAGTATTAGTGGAGTTCGAAGGTATGGAGGATAGCCCTGCCCACACTCCTGCCGCTATGTGTGAGCTTGATATGGCCTCTGGAGGATATTTAGAGGATCTGATGGACATTTTCCAGGAGGATCTTATTGACTCGTTTTGAAAATACCCAATATACCCAATGTCCCTGTATCTCCAGAGTTCCCTGTGTCTTCTGAATACCTGCCTAGCCTCACTCTCCCACCTCCTCAAACAGCCAGTTCCTCTGCCCTGCATCAGCTGGTATCCTTCAGCTCCTCTGCATCTCCTACACCTTGTCTGTATCTGCCTCAGCTCTTCAGGCCACCAGCTCCACCCAGCCCAGTGGATCCCCTGGCTCCCCATCCAACCTCTGTGCCCATTGCTCCACCTTGGCTCCTCCCGCCCTCGGCTCCACCAGAAACCATCGGCCATACGGTTTCACCAGGCTCCCTCGTTCCTCCAGCTCCGCTTTAGTCAGACGTCGACCTGCCTGCACCTTCAGCTCCATTTGGCTCCACCTCCCTCTGTGGAGGCCTTCATCTTCAGTTTCACCAGGTCTGCCTCTGTCCTCTGGTAAACCAGTTCCACCTCGGACACTTGTCGCCACGGCTCCTCCTCGGCCCTCCGGTACCATCGTTTTCGCGTGGGCTCATCGACCTGTCATCTCTACTTGGGTCTCCATCATCTGTGGCCGCATATCTGTCGGTTGTCCCCAGGGTGTCGTTCATCAAGGCTACACTTTGGCTCCCCCCGTCTTCAAACCCACCCTGGGGCCTGGTCCTGGCTTGCCTCTAGCTCTACATCTGGCTCCTCCTGCTTCTGGCTCCTCCCACCTTCCATGGACTGTTTTTGCGCTGGACTCCTTTGATTTTTCCTTTGTTCTGTGCCCAACTAAACAGCCCCCGTCCTCCCTCCTCAGTTGGTCTATTTGCGGTGCGAGGATGTGCCTTCC
>CM031948.1:37602527-37640027 GCA_018749465.1 Paracanthobrama guichenoti | reverse complement strand
AAACAACATATTGACTTCTAAAATGACTTTTTGCTTAATCATCTGCCAAAATAATGTAGTCTTTTCAATATTAATTATCATTAATAATTGTTTTCTTAGCAAATATTAATACATGTGATTAATTATATATTGATCATTGATCAAATTAATCATAATTAATGTAATTAAATAGAGTAAAAGTTTTAATTCACTGACAGCACTAATAAAGCCAATAGAAGTGTGGCATTTCCTCGTTTAGAGAGCTAAGAATAAGTGTGCGTGTGAGAGCGAGAGTGTAGTTATGCTACAGTCCCAGTCCCTGTCTATGAAAGCTACAGACAGAGACAGATCACTAGTGACCTTCATCACAGCTACTGACCCAATCACTCTGAGCAGAGGAAAAGAACGAGAGCGAGAGCGAGATTGGATATGGGGAGGGGAGATCTAGCATGTCTGAGTGTCTTTTCTTGACCCCCTACCTCATCTCCAGCTGTACATCACAGATTGCATCTGCTTAGGGGGCTTTCTGCACACGCTCAGAATGGTGACTTCCCACATGATTTACCGTTCCATATCATACACACCTGTGCTAGGTAACTCATTAGTTGTGCCCTATCTCTTGTGTAGATTCATTGTCTGAGTTATCCCCCTCACTGGCCAACAACAGAATGGCTAACACGGCACAGCTGGCCTTGATGAGATGGCCTGTGCATTAGAATAATAGAAAAGAAGAGAAATGAATGAGAAAAGGGACATGGATGGGGCAAAGAATGAACTGGTGCAGATGTGCAGTTCAAGTCCATGTGTGTGGACGACACTTCAGAGGCCAAGGTCCGCTGGGAAAGCAGTGCATGTGTGTTTGTCCTGATTAGTGCACAGCAGATGTGCAATAGTAGGGAGCACAAAGCAAGCTGAGAAAAAAAGTCCCAGCCAGCCTGTCATTATATTCCAGTACATCTCTCTCTCTCCATGGAGAAATTATTATGCTAACAGTTGTGGCCAATGCACTGTGGCCACTTTAACCTCAACAACACATCTCCCAGTGTCTATTTAAATCAACATCAACAATAGCTATTTTAGTGGAAACTCTGTAGGGAGTCTTATCCCTTTCATAATTTCCTTTACATACAGTTTCTGTAATAAATAACTAATGAATGTAATATATAGTGGGGTCAAAAGTTCAGAGAACACTATATAGTATATAACTACACACACAGGTCTACTTTAGGGTAGGATTAGGGTTTGGTTGAGGTACGTACATGTCACATTATGTAACAAGGACACTGTAAAATAAAGTGTTACCAAACTTTCTCTTTATTACCAAGATTTAAATTAGATGTTTAACTCTTTCACTGCCATCATTTTCATGGCATGTTGTATAAATATCTGAACACGCAATATATCAAAAGAACAGACCCTCTGGTTTAAAAAAAAAAAAAAAAAAAAAAAAAAAAAAGGGATGGGTGGGTGGAAGGATGATCAAAACACAGATGGAGTAGATTGAGTCCATAACACCCCCTAAGCATCACAGTCCTGTAGCTCGTCCTGGGTCAACATTTCATTCAGTAACATTAGGCAGTTTTAATTTACATGCTGTTTAATGCTGATGGTCGCGTTATTTTACGTATGCATATGATTACATATGCTACAACTTGTATCTGCTTCTTCTTCACGTTTTTTGATCAGGTGATTCAGTCCTATCGCCCCCTACCGTATAACAGTGAAAACACAGAAAGCCGGAAATATAATCCCAGATGGTCTCAGACTTTTGGACCACAGGGTAAATTTCAATCAAAAGTTAAAAATATAAACTGCAGCAGTATTATACAATTTAGTGCAGGGACGACATACTGAAATGAACTGAAAAGAGATCCAGAGTTTCTTTTGGTTTGGGATAAAAGTTAGATAAACCATAGAAGGCCATCACCATCATCATCATCATCATCATCATCATCATCATCATCATCTCAGCTGGATTCTACTGTAATGTAACTGTTTCTAAGCCACAGCCTTAAGGGTACAGCACAAGATGTAATAGAAATTGTGGAAAATAACAACAGCAACAACAAAAAAGCAAACAGTTTGACTCAAACTGAAAACTAAAAATCAATTTTAATTAAATAAATAGGTCGACATAGCAGTTCTTTGGAACCGGGTTAAAGCAGGACCTGGGACTCCCTACAGAGCCATAAATACACACAATGTTGTAATTGATCATAGTTAAAGGGCACAGCAGGCATTCTTCTGTGTCCAAGCCACACTGGACAAATGAAACACGTGTTTTTCCTTCTGTTGTGCGTGTACGTGCACAACTGATGACATGGTGAAAGCAACGATAGCTGCAAATTAAACTAATACTGCATACTTCTGGCTTCTTAAACTTTTACACTCTACTAATAATGCATTGCAAACCATCATCACTTAATGAGTCACTGTCATTAAGTTATTCTGTCTAAAACATTAAAGTTATGGTGCAGTCACACTAAGCTTAGAGCATGCAAAATTACATTAGATATACAGGCAAAAGGCATATTATGTCGCACTAAAGGGTTTCTGCTTTTAGTAAGTAAATATGTTACTTAGAACATATTTCAATCTCCCACAACACAGCAAACCATGCAGTTTTTAAATTTGGTTGAGCCTAGAGGACAATCTTATATATTTTTTTGTTAATCTAACATTATGGGACATTTTAACAACGTATTGCTGGAACTACATTATATTAATGAAAATAAAGATGGTGCATTTAATTACATTTACAGTATTTCAGCATAAATGGCATTAATGAATTTTTTTTCATGATAGCTAACAATACCTGTAGGCGCCAATTATTACTTTGGCACTGTGTTGAAGGCTTAGCATTCTCTTGGAGTTAGGAAAGATAATAGCAATACAAGAGAAAATAAAACATCTTTGTGGGTGAAATTTAAACAATAGGATTTTACCCAGTGACAAAGAATACAGAAAGCATTTCACATGATCATACTGTGTTCTGCTGGAGCAATTAAAGCATGTCCACACTGTTAAATATGATGTCAGCCCGAGTGAGGCAGCAATTACTTAATAAGCCCTATCTAGAGTATGAGGGCTTTACTAAATGAGGTCTTAATATAATTGAAAAATTCATATGATGTAAATTAATGTGTAAATTAACCTCATACTACTGGTCAAAAGTTTACAATAATTAAGATGTTTTAATCTTATTGTGCTGCAAAAATACAGTTTTTAAAATATTACAGTTTGAAATAACTGTTTTCTATTTTAATATATTTTAAAATATATTCCTGTAATGGCAAATCTGTATTTTCAGCATCATTACTCCAGTCTTCAGTGTCACATGATCCTTCAGAAATCATTCTAATATGCTGATTATGTGCTAAAGAAACATTTCTTCTTATTATTAAATGTTGAAAACAGATGTTTGGGGTAAGAAAGAAAAAGAAAATCAATACTTTTATTCAGCAATGATCCGTTCAATTAATCAAACATGACAGTAAAGACATTTAGAATGTTACAAAAGAGTTTTATTTCAAATACATTCTGTTCTTTTGAACTTTCTAGTCTTCAAAGTATCCTGAAAATCTTGGTTTCCACAAACATATTATGCAGCAAAAACTGTTTTTAACACTGATAGTAATAAAAACCATTAATAAAAATTCTTCACCAATAATAACTGAGCACCAAATCAGCATGTTAGAATGGTTTCTGAAGGTGATACTGAAGACTAGAGTAATGATGCTGAAAATTCAGCTTTACCATCACAGGAATACATTACAATTTACAAATCTTAAAGGGGTCCTGAATTGAGAAATCAACTTTCCCTTGAGCTTTTGATATATAAAAGGTCATGGTAATATAAGAATATCCTGTAAGTTTCAGAGCTGAAAACTTACTTGTTAGTTAAAGAAAAGCTTTTATTGACAGCTAGCTCAGCAAACGATCAATCTCAGAATATGCCAACCCTTGACGTCATCGTGTGGCAAAACACCACCTCAACAGAAAAAGAACAATGCCTGATTCTGTAGCCACGCCCACCGACTCGTGCTACTGACATAACACAGGCCTACATAGAGCTAAACCGGATCGAACTTCTAAGCAATAAACGCAATAAACACATGCATGGATGAACTTTATTTTTAATGAATATCCAGCTCACATGGGGAAGACATTGCGTGTTTGTTTCTTTCTTTCGAATCACGGATTCGTTTGTAAACAAGAGACTGGATTTGCAGACAGGATGAGATTACATGAATGAAGCAACACACTAATGTGAGTAAAAATGTTTTTTATATGTGATAGTATTGCATTGTTACAGATCGTACTGATTATGTACATGTCTAACTGAACATACCTTAGCACGCTGTCAAAGGCTGGAGAACCCTTTATTTGTGGTGTTGTTGGTTCATTGCGATTCGGGATCAGACTCGGGCATGTATGGGCCAGGGCTCGCAAAGCCCAACGACCCAGGGCTATGTGTTTTTTTTTTTTTCTGCACGATTATGTGTGTGTGTGTGTGTGTGGTTTGCGGTTATATCCACCGATCGGGGGGGCCAAGTAATAAAAAAAATGACATTCCAATCAATCGCGGGTTGATGAGAGATAAATCATTGTGTTTATTTGATAAAAGATATTTTGCTAGCCCTGTGGGGTTGCCGTTCATTCCGGCTGCCGTTTTCCCACACACTTTCAAAACAATACCTCAAATGTACTGACAGGGAAGGTGAAACTCATTAAATATGCAAATCTTATCCAATCCTAGCCATGGGCGTTTACTTCTAAGTCTTCAGTGCGACACGCCCATAAAAACAGAGCATTCCAGGAGCTAGGCTCAAAACCAGGGTAGAACATAGCCAATTACTTATTCATTATGATGTTTTTGAATGTAAAAACCGCGTAAACGTCATAATTTGACCTCAGACAACAGTATAATTTTTTTTTTAAAAGCCAGTTCATGACACCTTTAAAATAGAAAAGTTATTTTAAATTCTAATAATATTACAAACCTTTGATTTGTAGTGCGTGTGCACACACAAAATGCACTAGTACTACAAATATCAGTAGACATGAAAGCAAATAACAGTACATTGCAGTATAACATCCACAATATCACCACAGTATTTCTTTTGAGGGTAAAATGTATTAATAGCAGTAATTCCTTTCAGACTTTATTGACTGTTGTAGTATTCTCAGAATAAGATTTAAAGGAGTTAAAATTGTTGAGAACCCATGGTGTGAATCATATTTCTCACGGGTAAGGATTAAACAGTTTTAGAAGCCTGGAAATGGACTGGAAAATCATGCTAAATTAGACATCACTTTCTGTATCAGGCTATATCATGCGCCAAGACAGAATCTCTGTGGGGCAGATGCCATTAACATCAACCTTTGTTCTGGAGCTCAGATTGTATGATTGTCTATGTATGTTGCAGTTGTGTGCATTTGCGCATTAGTAGCAAACTGTGAGGGACATGGATCAGCATCCTGCTCCACATGCCTCTCTGCAGTGCTTCAGTTTCACTTATTTTCCTGCTTTACCGCCACAGTTCCCTCACCGCAGTTCTGCTTCCTTTGTCACCAAGCGAGCCGTTGCACCTCTCTCTCCTCACTTCCCTTTCTAATCACCTCTCTGAAGGACACTTCCACCAGCTTACCGCACTCAATCTCCACCTCCACTGCATTACAGAAACCAGCTTTTAAGGGTGTCTTGGAAATATCTGGGTTTGAATGGAGGAGAAAGTATGTGCACTGAAGTGAGTATTTGTATGCTTTTTTTTTTTTTTTATATACCATTCAAATGTCTGGGATCAGTAAGTTTAGTTGTTGTCGTTTTGTTCTTTTTTGTGAAAGAAATCAATTCTGCAAGTACACATTAAACTGAAAGTGACAAAACATTAACATTAAAGTTAATGTTGTTCTTTCGAACTGTAAGTCTATATTCCTCAATCCTGGAAAAAAAATAGTAAGCAGTACAACGGTTTCAACATTGATAAGAAGAAATGCTTCTTAAACATCAAATCAGAAGACTGGAGTTTAATGGCTGCTGACAATTCAGCTTTTCCATCACAGGAATAAATTACATTTTAAACTAGAAATCAGTTAATTTAAAATACTAAAATATTTCACAATATTACTGTTTTGACTATTTTAGTTCAAATAAATGCAGCCTTGGTGAACCTTCTCTCAAAACACATAAAAATATTTACAGGTACATTAGATAAAAAAATAAAAAAATTAAACAAAAAAGCTAAACAATAATCAATCATAACACCACATAGGAACAAATGGTGGTCATTTGGCCAGTCCAAAACTCTCAAAATGCTCTATATGTATAGTGTGTGTGTGTGTGTGTTTTATGATGACACAAATTTGTATAATGACATGGGTATTACACTGGTATTACAACGTAAAAGTGGTTTATGAGGACATTTCCTGTGTCCATACTAAACAATGTTTTATTAAAAATGCAGAATGTTTTCTGTGATGGGTAGGTTTAGGGGTAGTGTACTTCCATGTACAGTCTGTACAGTGTAAAAACCATTACATCTATGGAATGTCCTCATAATGATAGGTGCACCAACGTGTGTGTGTGTGTGTGTGTGTGTGTGTGTGTGTGTGTGTGTGTGTGTGTGTGTGTGTGTGTGTGTGTGTGTGTGTGTGTGTGTGTGTGTGTTTTGAAGCCTGATGAATGAAGACAGGATTGGCAGAGTGGAGATTGCTTTGTTACACACTGTCCCTCTCATTCCTTTGATTAATACAGAGGCCAGGCAGCCACAGAACAAGGGTTGAAGGAATTATAAAGAAAGAGAGGTATAGTGTACACTGACATGAGCACTCTTGTTGAGCAACACAGTGGGTTTGCAAGCAGTGCATAAAAAGTCTCCTGTGTAAACTGAACACACACTGAGATGTACTGTAACAATACACTGGCATTTCCATCCACACAGACTCGTGCAGGTGCACATACACCACACACACAAAGACATGCGGCCACACATATAAAGAAGAACTCCCTCAGAGCGCAAAGACAGATTCATCAGGAGAGCAACAGAGAAAGGAGGCATGAGCGAAAAGCAATTAAAAAGAAAACTCCTCCACGGCCCCACCTGTTTCACATCAGACAGCCCACTCGCTCACTCCCCATACCCTGGGACGCTTGTTTTCCCTGAGGAGAGGAGCCCGATTAGAGAAATGCCACCACAGTTTATTAGTACTGACTTCAGCATTCGCTCTTAACTACACAGATCATCTTCCTTATAATTAAGAAACGATCAAACAGATGTTTTTGAAAGAAGTCTCTTATGCTCAATAAGGCTGCTTTTATTTGATCAAAAAATATAATTTTGTGAAATACTATTTAAAATAACTGTTTTCTATTTTAATATATATTAAAATGTCATTTATTCATGTGATGGTAAAGCTGAATTTCCAGCAGTCATTACTCCAAATACAGCAACAGTAAACAAATAAAATAAAACAATACTGGGAAATATCATTACAATTTAAAAGAGGTTTTTGATTTTACTATATGTTCATTTTTACTCCATTACTCCAGTTTTCAGTGTCACATGATCCTTCAGAAATAATTCTAATATGCCGTGCCCAGGAAGAATTTCTTATTATTATCAGTGTTGAAAACAGCTGTGCTGCTAAATTATTATGAAATGTAATTCAGATTTTAAAACAAGTTTTAAAAAGAAGAGGTGCCTTTGTATGTATGAATTGCATTAATAATGTATTTTTAAATAAATAAATAAAAAGAGTGTCATGCCAAAGATTTTTTTTTTTTTTTGAGCTTTCATTTAAAATCGCTTCTGATGGGCATTAGTGTCAAATATTGCCAATAAGCATTCAATTCATGCGTGATTGCTTTCATTTCCTCTGACTAAACTACCATCATATTAGAATGATTTACATGACACAAAACCATGAAATGCAGCCAGTTCAATTAACAGCCTCATTTTATGACATTCTCTCCCCCTCTTTCTCTGAAGCAACTCCATCTGATGACCTGATCATAAAAGCAAAAATGAATTCAAAAGAACCCTCCTCCACAGATATAGCCATAATGCTTTTACTAACATTCACATTTAAAATGACACAATGCTTATGCAGCACTTGTTTTCCATCTCAGCATCCATCAAAGCATCAAAGCATCCCTCTGTTGCGACCTGCCCACCACAATAGAGCGACAAGGACTTCCACTGGCGAAGTGGAAACAAAGAAATCCCATTTCTAGCTCGGAAATGTGCGGGAATGCAGTCCAAATAAACATCTTATCACAGCAATGATGTAAACCCAAACATATTACTCTGGAAATGGATTTAGAAAATTCACAGTTTGGATGGTCAGATAGGCCGCTTCTGAACACAGACAAATAAATGGTGAAATATGTGGGAGATGGGGCGGATAACATTTTATGGCTTGATAAAGGCAAGCTAATCCTTTTTTTTTTTTTTTTTTTACCCTAGGATTCACTCCATTCCAACTGCTAAAGGAAGAAAACTGGAAAATATGCTTATCTTTACCCGGAATTTGGGGGGTAGAAAATGTTCCTGACATTATTGTTTATTGGCCAAGATTCAATTCTATATGGTTAATGCAGTCAACAACTGACCTGTATTTTGAGCATAAATGAATTGTAATTAAATCAATCAAGTTAACTTAATCATACTGCAAAATATTCTGCCACATTAAAAGAGAGAAGGATTACTAATTGGTCACAGTTGTGTGGTTGAACTGCAAAGACTATGTAATTAATGACAGTTTCTCAGAGTAAACCTACATTAAAAATCGACCCCCAACCCTCCATCCTCAAATATTGTTATGTATTTCATTTTGTCAGTTTGATTGGAGCCCTTCTTTTTTTCAGGTGGCGTTTACCGCCTAGGGACATAAATCATTGGTTGGACAGCAAACAAAGAGGGCTCTCTCTCTCTCTCTCTCTACACTTATTTCAACCAAATGATTAATGGAACATAAAACACATTCATCATCACTAATGTCGTTTTCCTTAAGACGCAATTTGTGCTGACCCAGTAAGTAAAAAAAGAAGAAAAAATTGAGATGGTGAGACCACATCATCAGCGAGACCTTCAAATACAGAAATACAAAAAGCCATTCATGCATGTGCATGATATGTAGGGGGTATCCGTTTCATCCAGCCATTAAAGAGTTATTAGTCCTGGTAGACTATTGGTTGATCATCTCAACAATTTTCAGCATCCTTTGCAGAACTCATTACAACTGCACAGTGGGACATGCAGGTGTGCGCTTGACATCTGGACATGCTTTGTTGCTTTGACAGAGTGGAGGGATGATCATTGCAGCCCAGAGTGTTTGCAAAATGTAAAACAGGCACAGGATTCACAGCTCCACTCTGTCTTTGTGTGTGCATGTGCATACTGTGGCATAGTTTCTGCCTTTTCGCTCTTTCTATGCCTCTCACAGGGAAGCTATAACTAGGCTGTCAGGGGAAGGACTGCACTATCCATTAACCTCTGGCCTCATGCCCCCTGCTGCTGATGGAAGACATAACCTGCATTACAAGGGTCACTTCCAGCTGCTGACACTCACTCTCTTGCATGCACTGTGTCCAGTCTACCTCTCCGTGCTCCGGTCTGAACTCTCTAACAAAGAAGAACATTGAGCCCACCTAGAGAGACAAAGATAGTTTCCAGCTCTCAAACAGCAGCTCTGGAATGGAAAATTAACTAGATCAGTTTGCAAATCAACGTAAAACAAAGACCAATCACAATTGACTATGGAAATGTTATAATGACGGCATCACTATCTGCTAATTTTGAACAACGAGCATTGTATCATTGCAAATCAATAGTTTTCAAAATGTACAACCTATTGAAATGGATTCACAAAGTTTTGACATACTTCCTATTGAAACAGGAAGTCTAGGTGGGACATATTGAAGGGCAGTCCAACAGATTTGCTACTTGCAAGTCGGTTGTAGGTGGTTTTAGGTGGAGGGTTGATTCGAGAACATTTGATTGGACAAAAATCTCTGTAGTGTAAAGATGAATCATCTGTTCTTTTGTTCCATTGTCCAAGAAGGGAAAGAATACATTTTAATGTGTATTTCCACTAAAGTAAACAAGCATTTCAAATTAAACTATTAAATAAACTAACTTATACTATGGGGCTGTTGAACGCTTGATTCTGATTGGTTGACGAACGTTCTAATGTGTGCAATTATTTTCAGGGAAACGCACAGCAAGTAGTTCAAGGTACGTCTTGACCGCAATTAAGTTCCATATCACTCCACCAAATGATTTCAGTTATTTCAAAGGTCCTACAACAGCAAAAGAACCAAAACCCACAACAACACTGACCAAGCAAATAAATATAGTAAACAATAGGATAAAAAAAACACAAATTATTTCCATGTTTTTTCTGCAAAATTACATTTAATTATGTTTTCTCATGCTCCCGTTCTCTCTGCTCTCCCACTCAAACACACACGCACACAGTACGCACACACACATATATATACACACACACACACACACACACACACTCGCACAGAAGAGTGTTGTCAGTGCTGCTCTGACGATTTTATCAGTAACTCGTGTTTAGCAACTTAAAAGCTACATGGCATTTCTCACTAGCGAGTTAATAACGGCGCTGTTCTTACGGTTTAAATTACGTTTTGGAATTAGCAATGGAGGCTTGGGTTTAGATGCGTAAGAAATTAGCCCTACGCACAAGAGAAAACCTGACAAATGTCACCAAAAACAATCTGAACGTTTTGAGGTGTGGTTTTATTCTAGCTCCATGCACTCCTTTTTTGTCAACACTTAAATATGGGTAAGTTTAATAAAAAAATAAAATAAATAAATAATAATAATAATAAATTTTTTTTTTTACATTTTTGCCAAAGACTACATCCAGGTCAGATTCAGAACGATGATCAAAGACAGATGGAGTAGATAGAGTCCATCAACACCCCCATGCTTGCACAGTCCTGTAGCTCATCCTGGGTCGACATTTCATTCAGTAACATTAGATAGTTTTGATTGATGTTTAATGTTGATGATTGCGTTATTTGACATATGCATCTGCTTACATACGATCTTGGTTTTTTGCATCTTCCTCGCCTGTGTTTTGATCAGGAGATTCCGTACTCATTCAGAAGATGCGTAATAGCGCCCCCTAGTGTCTAACTGAAAACACGGAAATTCCGTGTTTGGCAGGGAAGCGTTTTCTCACAAACAGCGGAAAATTCAGTGTTCGGCAGGAAAGAGTTAATGCATAAGCCACAAAACAAATATTTATTATTAATGCTGAAAATCATAAAAATATGCCATTTACAAAAGCAAAAACAAACTACCATTCAAACGTTTCGAGTCAGTTTAATTTTATTCAGCAACCATTCAGTTGATATTTGTAATGTATTTTGCAAATACAGTAAATGCTGTTCTTTAGACTTTCTAAACCTGAAAAAGTACTGTGATCGCCAAAAAAATTAAGGAGCACGTTTATAATAAAAAGAAATGTTTCTTGAGCACCAAATCTGCATATTAGAATGATTTCTGAAAGATCATGTGATACTGAAGACTGGAGTAATGATGTTCAGCTTTGCCATCACAGGAATGAATTATACTTCAACACATATAAAAAAATAAAACGAGAAAAAAAAGAATTTAAACTGTAATGATATTTCACATATTATGTTATTTTACTGTGACTGTATTTTTTTCTAAAGACGTAAAAATCTTATGACCCAACACTTTTCAATGGCAGTGTAGTAAATACTTCAGTTATCAACAGAACAAGAGTGCTTCTCATCTAAAACCCAGTTATAGCTAAAGAAACAGCTTTGAAAGGGTCCTCATCTCCTATTCAGTTGGTTTTTCCTCCCTTTGAAGGCAAAAGCTGAGTCGTAACATTAAGAATTCAGCCCATGAAAAACTAATGCAGCAAGGGTGGAAGAGGGCTGCAAGCTTTTTTTCAGCCCGAGATAAGAGCGCTCTGAAGTGGCAGCATTGCGTTGGGGGGTTCAGACCTGTACATAAAACACAGCTGGACCTGATGTTCTCAGTTCACATACCAGATGTGGGTTGAAATTAGAGGTACGGTGAGATCTTTATGCAAACTAGGGGTTGTGCAAAGAGCGAGAAAAGGCAGACTCAACCTCCAGCCTCAGCAGGTGGATGGCCCCTGTGAGATCTCACCGTTTGAGTAAGAGGCGTTAACTTGCTTTGATTTTGTTGGAAATAATGAGCGGGAGATAAAAAGATGGGATGGAGCAAACAGATGAAAAGATTCTAAAGTGAGTGAGATGACAAAGTGCAAAACAGTGTGACGAGAATAATTCACTCCCATACCAGACCGTCTGAGGCACAGGGTGAAAAAAAAAAAAGAAAAAAAACAACATTCTAACTTGACTGTAATCCAAACTAAGAGATGTCCCATGATAGTCCATTAATATTCCTTTATGCTTCAAATGATAAATCAAAGAAAGAAAAAAAGAAAAAAAAACAAACAACCGGGCATTTGACGAAAGCAATAACTGCCAGTAGAGAAAGTTGATGCATGATAGGGCCTGAATATTTCAACATACTTTGACTTCAGTGTCATGAACCAAATGACTTTTTTAGTTTCCAAATTATAAAACCACCTGATAAAGATGGTTGTTCAGACGGGTTTCAGTTTATTGAGTCCACTGAGAGCTTCTAAGACTCACATTAGTGTATTGTTCACTGACTGCTTGTTAAAGGTACAGACAGTAACAGTTAATTTTGGATCAAATATGAAAAAAAGTACTTATGGATAAAATATTAAAATATTAAAAGTACTTATGGTTCACTGAAGGAATCAATTTTGATTTTAACTGATAACTCAAGATTGATTTTGAGGCTGCTTCATGAATCTTTTTGACTGATTCAATAAAAAGAATTGGTTCATAAGAGTAATTTGTTAAACTAGACATGCAGGAAACTCGATTTGTAATATGGGAGGAAACCACATTTGGATGCACAAAAAGTTATCTGGATTTTCAATTGCTGCAAATGTTTTATTTATTTAAAAAAATAAAAAATAAATTCACAATTTAAAAAACACCTTCAGAATTGCAGACAAGATTCTTGCATGGCAGGTGTTGTTTTTGAAGTGTTCTACTAGGACCAATCTGTAATGATTGTGAAGACAATGTGTATCCTTCCAGTGCAGTGTGTGTCTGACTTTCCAAAAGACAGAGAAATAAAGACTATGTGTGACTAAGTGATCATCTGTGATAAAAACAGAGAAAGGTTGTTGGCTATGTGTGGGGACAGACTGTTTATGTAAGCCTGAATGTGTGTGTGCTTGTGTGTTTGTTCACCAGTTCCACTCAACTGGGGTTGTGATTCAGGCCTGGAGAGAGGCGCTGGCTGACAAGACTTACAGCCACTGCATCATGTCTTACATAAAACACTTAAGGCAGGGAGAATAAATATCAGATAGCATAAAACTTCTCTGAATCCATATTTCCACAATCCAGAATGGGAAGAAAGAAAAGAGGCAGAGCAAAGATTGATGGGATTAGCATTTATTCAGAATGAGAAATTAATAAGGGAAATCGAGAGGAAGTGAAAGAGAGCAAAACAAAACGGTCAAGAGAGATGAGAGAGAAATATCACAGGAGGGATGCAGAGTTGCGTGTAGGAAAAAAGAAAGACGGATAACCTTGTATTTTTTTCTGCATTTTAAAATAACTGCTTTCTTTTTTAATATTTACAATGCCATTTATACCTGTGATGGCAAAGCTGAATTTTCAGCATCATTACTCCAGTATTCAGTGTCACATGAAAAATGTGACACACAACTTTTGCATGGAAGTGTAGGCTATAATCACTAATTATGTGCCATTAAGATAAATTATTAATTTTGAGGAAAAGCCAAAAATCAGCACATTTATATAATTTAAAATCTGTAAGAGAACAAGATATGTTTATACTACTCTTACATGAAACACCATAAAATAACTCATAAGTATATAAAATAACTTATATTCCAAGTTCACATCACGTATATTCCAAGTCTAGTTAACTGCTTAATTTATGCATTTTCTTATAGACAGCTGCTTTAGTAGCATCAGAATACTTAAAATGGCATTAACACCTGCCAAATGTGGCTGGATTTCAGCATTGGTGAGTAACGCAGTCACTCCTACGAGCCACTTTGGATTTCATATACAGGCTGATATACATTTTCATTAGTAATCTTTTAAAAAGGCATCTGTAATTAAGTAATAATAATAAACTAAGTGCAATGTAGTGTTGTCAAAATATCACATTTTCGATGCATATCAGCTTCGCTTTCTCGCTCTCTAATATCTCCGACAGAGAGCTGACACACAAACCTGCTTCCCCTCACTCACTCGTTTCATTTGTTCCGGATTAATATTGTTGCTGTTACAGGGCTTGAATTTCGCTGTGGGGTTGCACGTATTGCGCATCATTTTACTCATCCCTGCAGATTTTGTGCTCACACCCAAAGTGAGCGTGGATAATAATTGAGTACTTTTTCGTTGCTTATTGTGCTTAAACAGTCAAATACGCACAAAATAATGGCAAAATGCCGGTCTTGGCGAGTATTCATGTAAACACAGTCAGTTATGTTTTGTAAGTGAACATAAACAGTTGAGAAAGAAAACGCATGTGCAACAGTATTGTGAACTCGTGTTAGGTCTTACAGTGGTGGGCTGTCAATATCAAAAATATATAAATATTTTTTCATAATTAAATTAATGTGTGTCTGAACATGTCTTAATGCAATTACTATTTCAGTATGGTACAATTCAATTTCCAGAAAGAATGCAGTTATTTTTTGAGGCTGAGTTGTATTTTCCATATGTCATCATCTAAATGCATCACAGCTCTGTGGACCAGCACTAGTAGAATAGCTAGCCTTCTGTTGAAGCTGCCATTTTCCATTGGATCATAACTTTGACTGACATGGGTCATCAGCCAATCAAATTTTGATGTGCAGTGATAGAACGCCTCAGAGGCCCAGGCGATGTGTTGGCGCTACCCCCCGCTGATGTTATCAGCCGTTTGAACTTTTCGCGGATTGTGAGCCATCTATGTGGAATAAGCTATGGCCGCTGCATATGACGGGCTGCGTTCTAATGAGCTTTGTGTGCATCCTGATGTCAAGCCGGTAACGTTAGCTGACAAGCTAACAGTTTTTTCTGTGTTTCTTTTGATATTCTTGTTGGTCCCTGTTTTTGTTTGTTTGTTTAAGAGTATTTGTGCCAGTGAGTTGATTTTGATTCGTCCTTTTATGTTGCTTGCCCCCTTCCCAATGAGCACTTAGAAAGCAGGGCTCGTAACAGTGGTGTATACAGTGCATGTGCATGATTGTATTTTGTATGTATCAGTGTTGTTATGGTGGCTGCGTAGGGTGTGTTAATCGTTAGTGAAGGCCCTGACTGAAACCCCACGCTACGCTACTAGTCTTAAAGTGACAGCAGCCTAATTTACCCGCTGCCAAATTATGAGATATTAAAGATATCTATATGGCAGTTTTAGCCTATGGCATCAATGTTAAAATTGTGGCCAGTGAAAATGCTGAGTGGCTAGTAACTTTGGAAAACCACTAGGCACAGTGGCTGGTGAGCAAAAAGGTTATCGTCAAGCCCTAGTTGTATGTATACTTTTCTGGTAACTTTATCATTTTGGAGCTTGACAGCCCCTCAATACCTGTATGTTTTTGCTGTACGGAAAAGCATTGGAAGTCTCCTGCTGTGAACAGGTTGAAAGGTAAAATTCAAAGTGAAAAGAATGAAAGCGACAGATGCTATCCAGACATCTTGAAAGACTAGTGCAAAACAAAGAATTACAAAAAGAACCTTTGAGACTCATGTGAAGCTAGGTAAAAGAAAGTGTATATGTTTACAGAGAAGGAGCAAACAACTGAAGACTAAAGGAAATAACTCAAGGGTTGAGAAAGAGCGGGACAGCTGAAGATCAGAGGGTGCAGGTGTCCTTGCCTGAGGGTGTAACTGCGCACTCCGCTGTGAGGGTACATTAAGAGGAGAGCTGAACAGGTGCACGGTCCCATGTATCACTGGCACACACTGGCACAGGCCAAAGACGCAACATACTGCCCCAGTGAGGCATGACCAACAGGGAATATTGAGAGAGGAAGAGAGACAACAAAGCAAAGCAAGGTAGTAGGGCACTGAGGCAAACAGATAACAGAGATACATTGGAGCAGTAGCAGAAGAATCTCTCTCTTTATACTTTGGGACAAGGATAAAGTTCCCTTTCTTTGTCCTTTTCTCCTTCCCAATGATTTCAAACGCACACTCGTGGATCATGCTTGGCTCCGGTAGACCTCTAATCCCTCTTCCTCCATCCCTCCCTCCCAAAGTCAGGGCAGAGGTGCAGGGCGACTGTGTTTGTGAATGTAATTAACCTTATCGGCACAGTGCAGCACTGACAAAGACCGTATGTAAGGATAAAGGATCGCTAGCATTGTTCTCCAGAGTTCAGCATGAATGGCACCTCAGTGGACAAGTGTGTTTGAATTCAGACACATGTATGGGTGTTTCTTCAACTTACTTGGTACTCGAGCCAAAAATGAATCACATCATCATTTACTCATGTCATTCAAAACTTTAACTCTTCTGAAGAACATTAAAAGGTTTTTGAGAAATGTCTCAGTGTCCATACAATGTAAGTCAATGGGCTCCAATGCTGTTTGATTCCTAACATTTATCAACATTTCTTCTTTAGTGTAACATAGAAGAAAAAAAAGGATATATGGTAATCAAATCAAAGAGTGAAATAAGCATAAACAATAACATTTACATGCATAAGATTAATTTACATCTATTTAATATTTCTTACACAAATTACGACTGTCAGCATTTCAGTTTAACAATTTAGAAATTTTAATTTTAAGTTAGCCTAATGTACTTTCATTTTAAAATGTAATTTTATTATTATTTAATTGTAACACTTTACAATTTGTAACACTTTACAATCTCTCATTTGTTAACAGTTAATGTATTAACTAACAATGAACAATACATTTGTTAAAGTATTTATTAATCTTTGTTAATGTCAGTTAATAAAAATACAGTTCATTGTTATTAGTTAATGTTAGTTCACGGTGCATTGACTAATGTTAACAAATACAACTTTTGATTTTAATAATGTATGAGTAAATGTTGAGATTTACAGCATTTATTAATCTTAGTTAAAGTATTAATCATTTTAGCTTTGTTAACTAAAGTAGTTAACTAATGTTAAAGGTGCTGTATGTAAGAATGAAAGCTAGTGGTTGAAATGGGTACTGTAGTCCAAATTAAAAATATTGTTTGCCACTCCCCCTCCTCCTCAGACTCGATGCTCACACGGGATGCCAGTTTGAGGACACGCAACAGGAACGAGTGCAATTGACAATGGAAGGCGAGGAGACTTACACACTGTAAGCTGATGAGTTGATTTATCCACGTTTTAATGTGCTTTTTTTTTTTTTTTTTTTTTTTTTTTGGATGCTAAGGCTTTTTAGGTCAGGTAGAATCTGCAACCTCTGACCCAGTTTGTTTGCTGGCTTCCATGGCAGCAATACACAGCGTTTTCCACCAACTGGTAACCTGTGGTGTCGAAATACTATTCGGTAATTTGCGGTATTGCACAGACCAAAACAAAAACAGACATTCCGACATGGAATGCACATTTCAAATTAAAATAACTGGCTTTAGCATTGTTTTTCTGAGAAACGAGTATGTGAACTTAATATGTTTGCAGATATTTAGGAAACATGCTATGGTATTTTTATGCTTTAGTACAGTCAAAAACTTACATACAGCACCTTTAAGTAATGAAACCTTATTGTAAAATTTTACCAATTTAAATGTTAGTATTCATTATACATACAATGCTAGCTATGAAATTAGCATTTTCAAAACAAACTTATGTGTTGGTTATTTTATAATCTTTTCCATCACGGAATACTAAACAATACATCATCATTTGAGATGGCACTGGGTGAGAAATGACATTCAGGGGGAAAAAAATTCTTCCACAGGGCCCATAGTTGGAAAAGCAGCCTTACAGTATGTGTGTATATGCTTTGCAAAGTGCACACTGCAAATTGGATTGAAATGGAGGCCACAACCTCTTCCCATGGGAAACATCTGTCTATGTGAATATTTTGCATGTGATCATCTGTTTGTTTGCAATCGTGTCTGTTAATGCCATTTCATTAGAGCGGGTGTCCGTGCATGATTATGTGTCTGCCATCTTGAAGTTCCTCCAGTGTATTGGGAACCCAGGACTGCTGATGAAGTAATGGAAAACTGTGCTCTTTGGCTTATTGAAGGTCTTGCTTGGATTATATCCTAGTGTGCTTTACTCTCTTTCCTTAAACAAATACCTCACTTCGCTTGACACTCGCTCAATGCAAACCCTTTGGTCTTGACAAACAGCTCAAACACATTTGTAGCAGAGACAAATTCTTTTCACACACAGGGGTCCAACTATCTGAAAATGTTTCTACAGGTCTCTAATTCTGTATTCATGTATTCTGCAAAAACTGTACTTTCATTATGAGAATCTTAAATATTTCTTCTTCCTTTTGCACCATAACCTTTCTTTGTTTGCATTTTTCACATGCCTAAAACGTTTGGTTTATTTCCAGGTTTAAATGAAAAACCCCACTGCACAACAAAAGTTGCTACCAAGTAACTCAAAAATCTATTTTAGAATCATATGTGTTATATTTACGTTATTGGTTTCAAGGAGAATCCTCCTTATATAGTCAACTTGAGCCCAAGAACCGAAAGGAAGTCTCTGATCATTTGCAAATAAATGAGTGGGATTTATACATGAATGATAAAACTGTGTCCAATTACCCAAGGAAATATGGTATATAGCAGTGAAATGTAAAATAAATAAACCTATATTCAGAAGGGTAAACGGTAACAGGCAAATCCATTCTACATGCTGCTTCACAACAACAACAAAAAACGACCCGTTTTATATGAAAGCGTGATGCAGAAACTAGTTACACACGCAGATACATATACACACACACAACATTTCACATTATCAAATGCCTGAGGGGAAGTTGTCTCTAACCGTGCCAATGCCCTGATGGTTAATATATGCATCTGCATTCGAGGGATCATCTTATTTACATACATATTAAATGCGTATACATACAGTACCATGTTTGCATACATTGCACTTTCAGACGTGCATTTAACAGAACTAGTCATCTGTCTTGGGTCAGCTTGCCTATTTGAAAGACATTTACTAGCGGGCAATGGTGACCTATGCAAATACAGTAAAAATTCACCCTATCTTTTCGAAAAGAAAAAAAAACCCTGCCAATGTCTGTCTATTTGTACCTATGGTGTGGCAAACGTGACAGACCTTATTAAATGATTCCAGACTCTCCATACGAACACTGGGCCAAGCAAAACCATTACACAAAACATATCCAGTAATGGCATAGTTGATGGATATTGGAAACATGCAAAGCATAGGCCTACATATATTCAGTTTAACATAATAACGATACATTCGCATGTTCGACAAGTCTCATATTTCTACTGCGGAGACATCCAGGCACAAAGAAAAAAGACTCTACTAGTAAAGGAAATACTTTACTTTTAAGGGTGTTCACATTTGGGTTAATTCTTTACCAGATCCAACATTACAATACAAATATGTATCTAAAATTCAATACAATATAAAACATTTGGAAACAGAAAAAAAGATTAAATACAAGTACAAGTACAAGTGTTTGGATATTGTGGTATGTCATGTAACGCACTCCTTTCCATAGCAAGCAAGGTGCTTCCAAAACTTTAGTCCTCAATCTGAGAGTACAGGCCCCGATATACTCACAGTGAAAACTGTGAGCAAACATCCCGACGCCACCCACGCTGCTGAGAGCGGCGTTTAGAGGAATATGTAAATATGTGCTGCGCGCTTTCCTCACAATAACAAAATAAACACACACAAAAATGACAGCAGTGAGAAAATAGCAGTTAAGAAAGCATCTGATCCTAGCGATGTGGATGTTTGCACAAGCTCTGCAATTCTGCACTCCAGTCAAGCAAAGTCACGTTTATTTATATAGCACTTTATACAATAGATTGCTTTAAACTAAACAGATTTAAACATAAAACAACAGTGTCAGTTTTGCTTTTAATTAGAATTACACTTCAATTTCTACTATAAAGCAGCTCTCTAGTGTTTATGTTTTCACTCACTGATGTCTGACCTCGACAGACTCAGACGAAATGAACTGGAAAAGTTTTCCACATCAAAGAGGGCTGAGCCCCAGCGCACACCTACATATTATCGCTACAGACCAATGGCAGTTCGGAGGCGTTTACCAGCCGGTGCAAACTTTTCCGGAAAGTTAGCTTCGGCTAAATGTTTTGAACTCCCAAAATAGACTCCAAGCTCGTTTTGGCCTGATTTTGTTAGAAATGACGTCACACCAGTTTTTCGATTTCGCTTAAATCAGGGCCTTGATTGGCGGGGCTTGCCCTCTGCTTGCCTACCACAGCATGGCTGTCAATCAAACACTCTGGGCTCAGAGATAATAATTTATCCAAGGCACTGCTAGACAAGTGCTTAGTGATGTCAAAATCATCACAAGAAAACCCACACTTGTACACATACTCATACAGAACATGAAGAACAATGTTCTGTAGACATTTTTCTGTCACTTTGTTCTTATATGAGAATTACATTAGACTGTATTTACATTGGGCTTCCCGCAGTCAACCAGTTACCACTCTCAAAAGTGATGATGGATACCCTATTCATGTCTAGTGCAAGAAAAACACTCACTACCAAGCCTAGAACAAAGAATTCAGAAATGTGTATGCAAGCAACATGCATTAATGTACAACCTCATCAAAGCTGCAATAGACTCGCAAAAAGCGCTAATTAAATTGGCAAATGGCTAATGCTACATCTTTATGACTATCTTAAAATGCTAATTAAAAAAACCGCAGAGACAAAGTTCCTTTTGAGCTCTAGACTATAGCTTTACACTACACCTCCAGCTTCTTCTGGGAGAAGAAATACAAGCCAATTAAAACAGTCCCTGAATACTGGACAGCAGCAATTAAACAACTGTCCCAGAATGCCTCATTTTCTTTTTGCAACCCCCTCTTTCGCTCTCCTCATCACTCTCTTGATTTCTTCAACTCTCCATCTGTCATTTGACTCATTTATCTTCACCTTCCTCTTAATTGGGTTTATGGGAGTGCATGTTTTATCTCCCAGCAGCTTCAAGGGCGATTTAAGGGGCATTTGGCTCAGAAATCACAAACTCAACTAGTACATGTGTGGATACAAACAGTGCTGTTTGTGCACATCCCAGAATCTCATTTAGTGCACAGAGCCAAATACCAGCACAAACATACTCGCATTATGCGATAACAGATCAGAACTGATAGCACAAAAGACCAGTGACCTTTACAACACAATCAGACTAAAATCAACAAAAGCTATTAAAACACCACATTAACTTTGCCGTTTTCTTCCAAATGGAATAGTACAAATAATGGGCTTCATTCAGGAAATGTGAAGAACAAATTTCAGTGTAAATCATTATGTGTAATTGTCACATTGAATTTCAGTGTAAAATATGTAATTGTCACATTGAATTTAATTTTATGAATGAGCCCAATGAGTCCAATGTTTGAAAACAGGTTTCCAAAACCCTACCTTATCAACACTGTTCAGATAGATAGAATGACAGATAGACAAATTGAAAGATAGATAGACAGATAATTGAATTACTGATTGATAGATAGAACAAATGATAGAACACAGATAGAATGATAAGACAGAATGGCAGATAGATATAATGGTAACACTTTACAATAAAGTTTCAGTACTTAACATTAGTTAACTACTTTAGTTAAAATAAACTAACAATAAACAACACTTCTACATTAATTATCTTAGTTAAATGTTAATTTGAACATTTACTAATACATTATTAAAATCAAAAGTTGTATTTTGTTAACATTAATTAATACACGGTGAACTAACATGAACAAACAATGAACAGCTGGATTTTTATTAACAAATCTGAATAAACACTGCAACAAATGTATTGCTCATTTGTTAGTTCAGGTTAGTTAATACACTAACTAATGTTAACAAATGAGACCTTATTGTAAAGTGTTACCGACATAATAACAGACAGACAGACAGATAGGCTACAGAAACCAATAGAACGATAGATAGAATGACAGGTAGATATAAATGATAGACAAACAACAGACAGACAGATAGACAAATGACAGACAGATAGATAGGCTACAGCAATCGATACAACGACTGATATCACGATGGATAGAATGACAGGAAGATATAAAGGATAGACAAATGATGGATAGATAGACAGAACGACAGATGGATGGATGGATGGATGGAGATATAGAATGACAGAATGAGATAGATAGATAGATAGATAGATAGATAGATAGATAGATAGATAGATAGATAGATAGATAGATAGATAGATAGATAGATAGATAGATAGATAGATAGATAGATAGATAGATAGATGGATGCTAGTGTAACTGTGTGCTATGAAAGAGAAACATAAACTATTCCTTAGCAAGAACAGAACAATGGAAGCTGAAATTTGACTGCATTATCTTATACAGTCCAATTTTTATTGTTGGTGGAGTACCAGGCACCCCTGCCAGTGGGTTTTACCGTGTTTAAAGGAGCCTAATGCCTAAAGCAACAGAATACACCTGGGGCACAGATTAGGTTAATGGCTAAGAAACTTATCATCTCATGACAAAGAGGCAGATAAGCTCCTGCTCTCACGCTATGAGCGTGCAAAATAAATTAAAGCCAGTCCTACTAATAGCCCGCCTGCTTAGAGCTGATGACACTGCTACTTCAGTAATCTGAGAACAGTAACCTACATAATATAGCCCACAAACTTTTTTTTTTTTTTTTTATGTCTTTACCAGCCAGCTCCAGTTGTCACCATAAAGAGACAAAAGAAAGGGAAGCTTGTTCGCTTTGTAAAAAAATGAATAAAACAGGCCTGTACACTACAGTGGTGTGAAACAAAGCAAGCTGCACTTCTCCAGCAGAGCGCCATTGAAGCTAAACACACTCTAAAAGGGTCCTGATCGGTTACACTACTTAATCATGCTGCTCCGTAAATGATGCATAACTAATTCAGAAATGGCATCAGAACCTTCATCACGCTCTGCACAGGAAAAATGGGTAGCCAGAAAAGCGATTTTCCACTCCAGATCTCTCAATATAATATCATGCATAGTAACTTTGACCCTAACTATTATATAGTAATGGCATTTAGGTCTACTGTCAGGTGTTTTTTTGTTTTTTTTTGAGCTGTCAAGATGGCATATTCAAATCAAAGTATAAATCTTAAAAATGCATACAGAATAGTAAATTGTATGTCGTTTAGACTGAAATGAAGCCAGTTAAAGGTTTCTCTGATCAGATAAAGCATTCAAATACAGTGTGCAACTGTTATAAAGTTTTAAAACAATACCGCATATTATTAATATTGTTATTCTTCTTATTATTACATATTGTTCTGGGCACTACTACAAGAACAAACACTATACATCTATAGTGCATATAATTTTGTATCAAAACTGAAAATAAATAAATAAATTCTGGTCATACAGTATAATTAAGTGTTCATACAGTTAATGCACATGGCATCTAGTCAAAGAGGCATGCTTTGAGATACAGTTTGATCAATCAATCACACCAGTTACTGGTATAAAAAAAAAAAGACTCAATACTGGGTCATAAAGTTTAAGACCACTGGTGAAAATGATTATTATTATTATTATTATTATTTGCTTATTTGACGAATGACTGGAAATAGTGCAGAATCCTAAAACTAAATTTTAAAAGTTTAAATGTATTTCCAGCCTCAGACACCTATGAACTTGCCATTCTTTCAATTATTTAATCTTTGTTTTAAATGACGGTTTAACCCTTCATTCTCTGTGATACCGAATGCCTGAAGAAAACCTTGGTGTTTAGATGCAGTGTCTAATTGTAAGTTAGTTCAGTAAACTATCTTGCTACTACCTTGCTTGTCATGTCTCAGTGTGTGAGTTGTGTGCGTGTCTGATTGAGCGCATGCAGGATCAGCAATATTCAAAAAATACCCTCTTAATGAAATATATTGATGTGCACAGTCTTCTGGAGCGATCAATGCTAATAATTGATCCAATTACTACGACGTGCAGGATTTAGTGACACAAAGTAAATATCTGTGCAACACAGTGTCCTGTGAGAGTACAGTAATACAAACTGATTTCATTGACATTCGGCTCAGTCAATTCTGCCTCTCTTACCAATAAAACAAATAATGGCACACCGTTTTGTTATGCAAGTAAACTAAGCAATTTATAACAATCAACTCATAATTTTGAATAGTGAGAACTTATGTTTGTTAGTAGAAGTAGAAGGCTACACTGAAAAATTAAAATTGACTAACTTTCAACCCAACTTGGGTTGTTTTTAACCCAGCATTTTTTAAAGTGTACTGTGCATGCTCAGTACTGGAAAAACATTTGAAGCAGAACAATTCCACCTTGTAGCTAGTTTTGACTTGATTTGATGATTATATTTTCATATTTATTATGAAAAGTATGTATGAAATGTACATTTTGTAAAACTGCAATTACCTGTGAAGTGGACAGTTTGAGTGTAGATTTTTTCTAAAGCAATAAAAGGCTAAGCACTTTGAATTTCTTATATTGTTGCATTGTGGCCAAGGGAATACCCATAATCCCTTCCACCTGAATAGTTTAATTTTGTGTGTTTGGTCAAAACATGGTGAATTATGGGGATGTGTGCATTAATTGTCCTTTAGAATTAAAGGATAAAACATCTATATAGTGATTTAGTTAGGATTGTTCAATTAAACATGTTCAACTATTCACTGCTAAGTGAATTTAATGGACTTCAGAAATGACTTTACTACCTTTCTGGACCTTGAAAGTGGTAATAGCCGTCTATTAGAGCTCTCAATTTCATCAAACATATCTTAAATTGTGTTCTGAAGAAGAACGAAGGGCTTACGGATTTGGAACGACATGAGGGTGAGAAATATTTGGGTGAACTAACCCTTTAAGCTAAGAAATCTCAAAAATGCTTTATAGCTGGTTGCTTTAGTATTATTATTATTATTATTATTATTGTTGTTTAAGTCAACTCAACTTTACAGTGCATCACTACAGCTCAACCGATGAACAAGTAGAGGGAATACAACAAGGACTTCCAGGATAATACATCAAACACTTTCCTATTCATCCTTCTTTACAATTAAGTAAAAGGTATATGTTGCTTAAAACGTGCTACCAACAACTTAAAGGCAACTGAATTTATGGCTGCATATCACAATTGAACCAGCTATTGTTCTGCTCTATTCTCTGTATACTGTAAGTAATGTATCGTCGTTGCTGTCGGCGAGCCATTTAGCTCTGCAACAGGCATCCCGCGGGACAGCGCAAAGCGGAGGCTGTAATAAGTTCCATTGTCTTACGTTGAGTTCAGCTTAAATAATTAATGGCCTGCTCAGGAAGATGGACATCACCACCTCCTCGTGCCTGTCTGGAGGGAGGGAGTATGGGATGGGTTAGATGTGTCTAAGAGGATTACCTCTAATGAGATGGATATCACTAAAGAGATAGAGCTTGATTAATATTGGGCCAGAATGGGAAGTGTTTTTGAGATCCTTGAAAGACAAGTAAGAGGAAAACAATATATGCAAACGCACATCCGCAAATCTCTTAACCCCGATTTCTGATTGGCAGGTGTTTAAGGTAATGAGCTAAAACAACAAAAATGAGCCTCACAAATGCCAAGGCTTTACTATAACTCAGTGGAGACCATATTGAAATGAAATGGACATATTAAAGCCGACAGGACGTTTCGTCTTGATAGGCCACTGCCAGTTTATGGCACAGTCCAGCTGTTTGTAAAGGTTAATAGAGACTCTCCATGCATTCACTGCACAATTATGTATGTACGTGGCAGAGTTACCTGAGGGTAAGCTGTAGGCTGTTGAACTGTAGAGTTTATCAAAGCATGGAAGAAAGGGTGGAGGGGTGAAGAGGTTGTTGGAGGCCAGAAGGGATGTGGAGTGAGAATGGAGAGATGTGTGGCAGGTGAGCTACACAGAGAGGTTTTAAAGGGCTCACGCTACACATCTAAACACTGATGTCAGCATAAACTGGGCTCAGCGCCCTGTTGGTGGTATGTAAGTATACAAAGCCTCTAAAGACTTGCCAGCACATTAATAAAAAGTCATCCTTTTACGGTTTCATTTCTTAAGATGACATGAGCAGCTGTTTCAACAAAGGGTTAAAACTTATTCTACTCAAAATCTTAAAAATGTTCCTGTGCTATGCTACAGTTAGAAAAGTCTGAGGTTGGGAAGATTTTTTCAAATGTGTTGGAAAGTCTCTTATGCTTACCAAGGTTGCATTCGTTTGACAAAAAATACAGTACAGATAGCTTTCCTGTGAAATAGTCTTACAATAACTTCTGTATTTTAATATATTTTAAAATGTAATTTATTCCTTTGATGGCAAAGCTGAATTTTCAGCAGCCATTACTCCAGTCTTCAGTGTCACATGACCCTTCAGAAATCATTTGAATCAATATGCTGATTTGGTGGTCACGAGAAATTCCGTAAATGTTAAAAACAAGTGCTTAATATTTTTGTGGAAACCGTGGTGCATGTTTTTCAGGACTTGACTAATAGAACGTTTGAAAGAAAAGCATTTATTTGACAGAAATCTTTTGTAGCATCATAAATGTCTTTCCTGTAACTTTTGAGCAATTTAATGTACGTATATCCTTGCAGCATAAAAAGATACATTTCTTTCAAAATAATGAAAAAATATATTACTGAATTTAAAAGGGAGAATGGATTATAGTGCATGTAATGGTCAAGTCTGTGCAGGCTACTATTTTATATAGAGTAGGCATAACATTATAACAGGTGAAGTGAATAACACTGATTATCTCTTCATCACGGCACCTGTTAGTTGGTGGGATATATTAGGCAGCAAGTGAACATTTTGTCCTCAAAGTTGATGTGTTGGAAGCAGGAAAAATGGGCAAGCTTAAGGATTTGAGCGAGTTTGACAAGGGCCAAATTGTGAGGGCTAGATGACTAGGTCAGAGCAGCCAACAGTGGGCACGTGAGCATCAGAACTGGACCACGGAGCAATGGAAGAAGGTGGCCTGGTCTGATGAATCACGTTTTCTTTTACATCACGTGGATGGTCAGGTTCGTGTGCATTGCTTACCTTGGGAACACATGGCACTAGGATGCACTATGGGAAGAAGGCAAGCCGTCGGAGGTGCTGTGGTGCTTTGGGCAATGTTAAAGAACATTATTAATCAATTATTTATTTCATTCTAACTAGATGACATCTGGAAAGGAGCACTGGAGACAGAATGAAATGAGATGAGATGAGAAATGAAAATACAGTTTCTGCTCAACAAGAACCAAAACGAGAAACATTTTGATTCAAAATTAAACTTTAATATAAGAGAATAATTTAGAATTCTGAGAATTGTTTGTGCTCCAAGTTATTGAACACAGAAGGATCCACAGAGGATTCCAAGGGCACATACTCCATGCAACTAAAGACAATAGACAGATGAAGTTTAAAATCACACCACTAAGAAAACAGCTGTTCTGGTAATACAACAAAACGAATTGTGCTTATAATCAATAGTGTCCTTGAATGTGATATAATATGAGCGTGTTACACTAAATCCAGAAAAGTGAAAGAGTACAACAAATAATGTTAGCAGAAATAAGAGGATTGATTGAACAGCCCCTGTGAGATTAAATGAAGGTTATTGAGTATTTGAGGAATTGTGCATGCTTACGTGATACATGCCATCAGTAGGTGAGGCATAATCCACAGGGAAGAGCTTCATTTTAAAACTAAATCTATAGCAAATGTGGGGCTGAATTCAAGAATATAAACCTCAAAGGCTTTATGATATAGAAAAATAAAATTGACCATTTTGTTTGAAAAAGTAAGCTAGCATCTAACATGTGTGCAACAGTTCCATCAGTGTATCTTCAGAAGTATCCAACCAACCTGTTCCACACACAGAATCCCAGGTTTCATTATTTCTAATAATAGAACCCTTTCCTATCCATTAACAAAGACAAAACGTACAGAGCAGACACCTTGGAAGATCCAGGAGCTTCAAAACACAAAGAGGCATAACATCCTGCTGGGAGTTTGATGGAAGCAAAAGACAGAGTGAAAGTATGACAGAAGTGTAACGTATTCTGCACGTAGCTAACAGGCCTGAGGCTTACCTTCGTCTAATAGGTGAGTTTTCCAGACACTTTGAGAACAACAATCACCTGTCATCTATGAAGATGTGAGAGCCTTTTTTCTTTCTGTGGCACACATGTCCTCATAAAGAGCGGGTACAGATGGATGGACGAATGGATGACAGTGACAGGAAATGTAACAGTTTAGTTAAGTGTTGGATTTTTTCCTCTGAAAAGCTTTGGGAGGGCTGGGAATGTGGAGTGAAAAAGAGGGTAACTGCCAGACAAAGGGGGAATGACAGAGTGTTTCTTTAGCACTGTTCTTTTCTTCAGCAGGGAGACTATAATTGCCAATTAAAATAACAAACCACAGTGCAAGTCTTGCTGTGAAAATGTGCTCGCTGAACTAAGTAGGAGCCACACAAGGAACAACTCACTTATGGCACCTATCTCCTGCATGCAGCGGTGTATAACACAATTTCCCACAGGTCATTGCATAGACTAGAATAGTGGACTAACTTAATATATATATAATATATAATATATTTTACTACTATGGTTACTGTGTTTAAATCAGAAATGGGAACAAATTGCCTTTGATTAATTGAGTGAAAACTTTAATAATAGACAACCAGTTAATAACATTGTCTCTTTTTGATAGTTATTTCTTCATTCAGAATTCTTGTAATTAACTCTTAGAATGACACCACTTCCTGTTGCCCAAATTCTTTCATTGCCAGCAGGCTCTTTTATGAGACCTCTCCTGTGCTGACTATGGTGACTGAGCCACAGGATTCAGTTTTTACCTACATAGTGAAAGGCAATGGGGTCCAAAACAATAATGGACCCCAGTGACTATATATGGTTTGGGACATAAATAGGGTTTGTTTGTTTTTTAAGGCCATGGCAGATTCTGTGGCTATTTTCATGGAGAGAAAAATGTATGGTAACTATATAGGTTTTAGGTATAGGTTTCTAGTGTTAACGGAGTCAAAAATGTTTCTCACAGGGTTAAAATCATAAAACATGCTTCTGGGATAAAGGGTTTTGACAGAAAGAACATGTTGGTAGATGATCTCTTAAAGTTAAAAACTGTGTCATCCTGGAATGGCCAATTCGGCGAACAACAGGAGGGCAAATTGAGGAACTATCTCTTTAAGAGCAATCAATCAAACAATCAATCAATATTATTAGTATTTAAGTATTATTACTATCTTTTATTTCATTCAAACTAGATACCATTTGGAAAGGAAGCAGCAGAACTCCATTACTGAAAATGAAAAAAAAAAATTTCTGTTATATTCCCTGGTTCTAACATCATAGACTAAGAGAATAATCAGAATACAGAGAATTTCTGAGGTTGTAAACAACTATATGTTCCACAAAACCCCAAAATATCTATTTTTAGTTAGAGACTTGAAGGGCCTTTGTGTCTTCCCTCTTCTTTGTGGCATTTCTCCATGCCCCTACTGAGTTTTAATGTGAATACAGTCTAAACTTTAATTAAGCTTACATTTAGATTTACTTACTTTTTTTTTATACACGACAGCAAAATCTGCTTCTATTTTAATAATAAAGGAGAAAACCATTCCTCCTGTGAGTCTCTTCTCTTCCAGTTAACTAAAACCCTAATCATTCCCCATGCCAGCGGCTTAACACGCTCTCTCCCACACTTCCCCCATCCCAGATCTCTACCATTCAACCCCGCCTCATCATGCCCCATTTCTACCAAAGAGAGAATGAAAGAGAGACCTTCACACCATCCCACAGAGGACTGAGGAAAGGCTCTGGTACTGCATGCCGTTTGATCTTTATCCGTGGTGCTGCAGATCTATTTTGGGATGCGCCTAAGCTAAAGTGATGATTTCCCGTACTTAAAATGCTTCGGCAAGAGAGAAGGAGTGGGGAAAGAGAGGAAATATGGAGAAAAAATAAAATAAATATAATAATAATAATAATAATAATATAATTTTTTTTTAAAGAAATATATATATATATATATATATAATATAATATATATATATATATATATATATATATATATATATATATATATATATATATATATATATATATATATATATATATATATATATATATATATATACACACTCACCTAAAGGATTATTAGGAACACCTGTTCAATTTCTCATTAATGCAATTATCTAATCAACCAATCACATGGCAGTTGCTTCAATGCATTTAGGGGTGTGGTCCTGGTCAAGACAATCTCCTGAACTCCAAACTGAATGTCAGAATGGGAAAGAAAGGTGATTTAAGCAATTTTGAGCGTGGCATGGTTGTTGGTGCCAGACTGGCCGTCTGAGTATTTCACAATCTGCCCAGTTACTGGGATTTTCACGCACAACCATTTCTAGGGTTTACAAAGAATGGTGTGAAAAGGGAAAAACATCCAGTATCACGGCAGTCCTGTGGGCGAAAATGCCTTGTTGATGCTAGAGGTCAGAGGAGAATGGGCCGACTGATTCAAGCTGATAGAAGAGCAACTTTGACTGAAATAACCACTCGTTACAACCGAGGTATGCAGCAAAGCATTTGTGAAGCCACAACACACACAACCTTGAGGCGGATGGGCTACAACAGCAGAAGACCCCACCGGGTACCACTCATCTCCACTACAAATTGGAAAAGAGGCTACAATTTGCACAAGCTCACCAAAATTGGACAGTTGAAGACTGGAAAAATGTTGCCTGGTCTGATGAGTCTCGATTTCTGTTGAGACATTCAGATGGTAGAGTCAGAATTTAGCGTAAACAGAATGAGAACATGGATCCATCATGCCTTGTTACCACTGTGCAGGCTGGTGGTGGTGGTGGTGGTGTAATGGTGTGGGGGATGTTTTCTTGGCACACTTTAGGCCCCTTAGTGCCAATTGGGCATCGTTTAAATGCCACGGTCTACCTGAGCATTGTTTCTGACCATGTCCATCCCTTTATGACCACCATGTACCCATTCTCTGATGGCTACTTCCAGCAGGATAATGCACCATGTCACAGAGCTCGAATCATTTCAAGTTTGTTTCTTGAACATGACAGTGAGTTCACTGTACTAAAATGGCCCCCACAGTCAACAGATCTCAACCCAATAGAGCATCTTTGGGATGTGGTGGAACGGGAGCTTCGTGCCCTGGATGTACATCCCACAAATCTCCATCAACTGTAAGATGCTATCCTATCAATATGGGCCAACATTTCTAAAGAATGCTTTCAGCACCTTGTTGAATCAATGCCATGTAGAATTAAGGCAGTTCTGAAGGCGAAAGGGGGTCAAACACAATATTAGTATGGTGTTCCTAATAATCCTTTAGGTGAGTGTATATATTCATGAATTGAATGGATGCCAATTCTGAAATTCTGAATTTTGCACAAGCCTGGTAACGACTGTATACCAGTCTAGTTCCGACGGAAGAGTGACATCTGACCTGACGCATGACATATTGACGAACACGGAAGCGCAGAGGATAGAGCAAAACAAAACACTGGTCACGAATTAGAAGTCTAAAACGAGAATTTTTAAAGAGAAATGTGAGTTTGTTGCCCAGTCCTATTTGTTTGAAGGTCAGTCTACACCTACGTCATACGCCTAGACTGGGTAAACCTAGCCTGATCTGCCGGCGATTTGATTTCGCCCTGCAGCTCAGTCTGGAACCTGTACATTCATTTCTACAGCTTCTGTTATACTTTTGCGGGAACCAATCACAGACTGGCTTATCCACCTGGTGGGTTAAACACGATGACGGATAGAGAAGCGATCGGTCGTTGCCCGTTGATCATGCCTCTTGTGGTCTGATATACTATGGGTGTAACGTTTTAAATTACACCCCTCAAAAATTCTAAATCATTATGCTATACATATTTCATTAATATTAATCACTTCACATTTACTTTGACAGCACAAAATTCTTCTCTTAAATTTTCCACAGACCCCAGTTTGAAAACCCCCAGCATAATGGACTGAACTACTTACTCCTTGTTTGAAAAAAATATGTCTGTCAACAGTATCAGGCACACAAAGTGCACTTTTCATTTTATAAATTGTCTGGATTTAGTCAGATTCATGAATTTAAGCAGTTTAGAGTTACGGTTAGAGGTTTGGCTTCCATTATTATCATCTGGATGTAAATGTGTTCCTTCCTCAGGCAAAATTAATTTCACACAACAGTTAAAAACAGTTATAAAATGCACTTATTAAAAGCACTGTTTGCATGTGCAGTGTAACACAGGTCTAAAAGGAACAATGATTATTGAGAAAGAGCAGTTTACAATTAAAAAAATATATTGCAGATATTGTGTCAATGTCATTGAATCTATTTATGGCAAATGCATGCACTCAGCAAGCCTCTGAATAAAAAGAGCTCAATGTCTATATCAAATCGATGAATAAACAAAATGAACGTAGCCTTAAAAGCATTAATGAGCATGTTATGGAGGGGGAAAAAATTGAAAGCAAGAGTGAAATGGTCACTGTGGTAAAAAGAAGAACAGAAACAATAAATTATTACAGAAGGAAAATGTCCCTGGGCTGTTAAATCAAAGAGAGAGTGAAGGGGAGAGAAAAACAGAAAGAAGCCTGTGGAAGGAGACACATGGATTGGGTAACGTGTTGTGACAGTAATCAGCGGCTCCTGATCCAAGAGCTCTGCTTGAAAAGGAGAAAGCAGGTAAAACAAAAAGCGAGTATGCAGTCACTCCCATGTGGCTACATTTTTGCTACTGCAGTCCTTCTCTTTTATGGCATACTTAGAGATAGATCAGTATGTCCTCTCAGACGGGGATGGTAAAATAAAGATAAATAGTGCTTGTGGGCCTATATACCCCATCTATAAATCACTATAAGAAACAAACATTAAGACTAGTCTACCCAGCATGCACTAACGGAGAAGCAACAAATGTTATTTCTATTAAATTCTCCCTTTTAGACAATCCTTGATACCTCAATATCCATACGCACATTGCACACTGCAGATTGATGTCTAAATAAATGCAGTCCTTGAAATTCTATGGCAACAAATACTAATTGATCCAAACAAGCGAGTCTGCCAGGCCATGCTTCGGGTTGGTGTGTCTTGCAAAGGCCACACTGCTTTGAGCAGGGAGTTTCCCCTCAACAAGAGGTATGACCAATGCAGCATTCCCTTAAAGACCAATAAGAGGCCAAAGGAAGGCCATGGTGGGGACAGAACTAAGCATAGCCCACAATGATGTGGTCCATACTGGCCGCAAGTGTGTCCAAAAGCACTGCGAACATTCCGGAATCACCATGGCAACAACCAGTTACAATTATCAACAATCATCAGTGCAAAACACTTGGAGCAAGACAAATCTAGGCGTATCATCTTTGTGTAGCCAATATTAACTCCATTTTGGCAACTTTGTTAAAAAAATAATACAAAAATACAAACTGTGTCTGATGTCTTTGATGATGTCACAGTATCTGCCCAAATAGGGGAGGGACATTATTTTCCAAAAGTTCGATTTGGTTTAAGGATGAATTCAATTGATCAAAATTGACAGTAAAGACAGTAAAAACAGTGTATTAGTACAGGTAGCTTTTTAACCCTTAAAATGCATGAATGTTTCACCAATCATTATTACATATTCGGGTCTTTAGCGATCCGTATCTATATTGAACACGGATGGATCTCTACCAGTCGTAAAAAATATATAACTCTCCTGATATTAGAGTAACAATTACAGAAGATTTTTTTTTTTTTTTTTAGCTTTTGGAGCTTGCAAGGGTTCAGTTTGAGCAGATGTTTTATATCATCATCACTGTCCTCGTCAGAACTCATTTCCCAGTAAATTCAGCATCTGGCTCATATTTGTGATCTCAAACATATTCTCAAAACTATAAATTTTCAACATCTTCAAAAATCAATATTTTGATCGCTGACAGCTTATTCACTGGATCCGCCATTAAGTGACAGTGACACTAATATTTGATTGCGTTCAGTGCTTGCGCTGAATAATATCACTGCACCCATGGTACGGCAGCAAAGTTCCCTGATTATTATGCAGGAATGAGAGTATAGTCCCTAGCCATATCGGTCTAGAAAAGCACAACATTTCATTTTCTGTCGGTCTTAGTACACGACGTAACTATACACATCACAACATGTAAATAGGAAAATGTTGGCGTTATTTTGTCACTTATTGAGCAGTAGGCTAGATGGAGCCGTTTACCTCCAGTCTTTGTGCTAAGCTAGGCTAGCGGTGGGTGCGTCAAATGGTATGTATGGACTTATCGAACTCTGGGGGATACGGTGAATAAGCTAAAGTCCCAAAAAGTCGGCGTGTTCCTTTAAGTTAAGTTTTGCTGATGATACTACCTGTTCTTTTGTTTTCTGCCTGTGAAACGTCACTTCATCATTGTTTATCAGACATTGCCACCTTGTAGAATAAAGGTGAATTGCACTTATTCAGTAATCAAAGATTCAATTATTGATGTGCAGAAAAAAATATACTTACACTGTTAAACATCTCGGGTCATTAGGGACCCTATACAATTTTACCAAAAATGAATAGGAAAACAGGCATTCTTTTATAATTTTATATTCTATATTTTTTCCTTGTTATATTGTTTATAATTAATTGATTGAGGAATACTAAGAAGGTTGATGTCCAACTTAAAAAAATAAAAATAAAAATACGAGGAGGGTAGTAAATAACATTGTTTAAGGGTTAGCTTAAAGGTACAACTTTTGCACAATTTTTGTAATAGTGTTCCTGTGAATAGGGAAGAAATGCAAATTGCAATGGGCACTAAATGTGAATGACTCACAAATACCATTCCTTTCCATAAACATTCAGACTTTAGAGCTTTTATCTTGGGCCAAATACTTGAAAAAAAAAGGCAACTGTGGTCAAAGATACCCATAAAATGTTTTTGTAAAACTAATAAGGAAAAGAGCAAATGAAAGGTATTTCAGCCCTGGTCTCTGTCAACAGGGAACAATAATCAGGAAGATGACTGCTGTGAACTTTTGTTCCTTTCTGAGCTTGATGGTGTAAACCGACCTACATGGTCCAGAGAGAAAACTTGATCTCAGGCTAATGCTGCCTTGGCTGTGCAACAGCAGGCAGACTTTAGGGGAATATTAGTAGTTTCCAGTGAGCAAATAAATTGGTGATTTAATAGTAGTTTTCCTCTTTCAGCACCTTAATTTAGATGAGGACCACAAGAAGATGATATAGTCATCAAATCCAGATTTTACTCTCCGTCCAAGAATGAATGGAGTTGAGGAATAGGAAAGGAGTGGAACATTTATTCAAGCCATGGATTTTAGGATTCAAGCTGAGGACCAGGCAGAGTCATACTGCGGCCAAGGGATTGGATGCAAAACCATTAGAGAACTATAACATTTCAAGCTAAAACTGAAAAGAAAGAGAAGTGAAAAGAAGATTTACAACATTTATAAATACACTACAGTTCAAAAGTCTGTGGTAGATATATTTTTAAAGAAGTCTCTTATGCTCAACAAGGCTGCATTTATTTTTATTAAAAATCTAGTAAAAGAGTAATATTGTGAAATATTACAATTTCAATCTTACTGACCCTAAACATTTTACAGTGTAAATGCAAGGTTGAATAATTCCAGTAACATATACAAAGAAATAAATAGGGTCCATTTTGATTTCATTCCAACTTTTAGAGTAGTTGGCAAGATCTTGAATATCTTTGAGTCCAATGCAATTTGCATCAAGAACTGAGGTTTTATAACACTTATGGGGTTTTATTATAAAGTTCGCAAGCTTAGAGTCATAAACTTATGAGGAACAGACATCAATTAATATAATTAAAAAAAAATCAATTAAATCAATCAATTTTTGTTAAAGGCGAAGTGTGTCATTTCTATACTGCTAGCTGCATCAGAAAAGTGCAGTCCATCTGCTGACATCCATTAAATACAATAAATCCACACACACAAAAAAAAAAAAAAACACTTTGACATTCACCTGAGAAGACAATACACCTGAGAATAGAACAAATTAGCCTGGAGGAACAGTTGGCAAAAAACAAATATCTAGGCCTAGACAAGGAGTTGTATAGACAGGAGTTCCCATGCCATGTGAAGGGAGACCGAGGGCACCGTCAATAATGCCTGACCTTTAAACTCCCCTCTGTCATGATGGGATATGTATAAATTTGACTGCAGTCTGTGATCATCCTGATTCTTTGATTTTTCTCAAGCAAAAAGCTTCTGGCATGTGTAGATTCTCAAGCAAGGCTGCATATATATGTATAAAAATATATCAAACAGCGTTCTGCCTCCTCAATCTAATCTGCAGAGCATATGAGACAACCATGACAAGTAAGAACTAGGTTGCCCTCAGGCAACCATCACTGTAGCACAGACACCCCAACTAACTTTCAATGACACTGTCAGTCCGAGGTCAGGGATGTGTTCTCTAGTATTTGACGTTGAAAAGATACCACCAACAGAGAATGGTTATTCAGCTATTAAATTCTCTGTTGTCAGTAAGAAATGGGGTTTGCTTAACCTAAGCTGCCTTAGAAAACAATGTTGTGTAAAAGTCTAATGTGGGTCGTCCTGAATTAGCTTGGGTGTTGTTTGAGCAAATCAAATACTTTCTATGTTTTCGTAAGCTTGGAGAAGAAAGCTCTTCCCTATAAGTCAGGCTTTTTTTTTCTGTGCTCCAGTCTAAACATTTTGAAGGTTGTGTAGCTTAGGACAGATGGGAAGACTTTAAACAAACTTGCTACTAGTAAAAGAGCAGCAAATTGAAGATGGAGCCAAGGTAAAAGAGCACCACCTGTGTCAACATGGCTCTGTGGGTCATATTTACTGATGCATCATTAATTTCCTTGGAGTGCCGTCTCCTTCAGAGACGCTGCAAATTTCCAGGGAAGATGAAAGAGGACAGAAGGTTAAGGATGGAGAGTAACTATTTAACTTGAGGGCAGCATGGAAAACTATGAGCTTGTTTAAAGTACTTTTGATGTGTCTGCAAGGACAGGCTGCAAGCTTCCCTCCAATTCCTGTGATGTTCGTTTTTAGTCATCAGAAAAAAAAAAAGTGGAACAGGGCTGACAGCTCCTGCTGTCACAAAAGAAACAGTTCATATATATATATATATATATATATATATATATATATATATATATATATATATATATATATATATATATATATATATATATATATATATATATATATATATATATATA
>CM031948.1:37507527-37597527 GCA_018749465.1 Paracanthobrama guichenoti | reverse complement strand
ATGAAATTCTACTATACATGGGCGAATAAGCGTAAAATCCATGTTAATATCCTATTTCCTAGCATTACCATTGCTGTCAGTGTTTTGGCGTTAACAGCTTTTCACTGTGTAGGAATATAAAACCTTCTATAGTGAGAGAAAAAAAAAACACACAACAGGAGCCTGAGGTATTATCTTCAGGAAGAAAAAAAAAAAATCCTGCTTTTCAAAACTCAGTTTTTATGTACTTTGGCCAAGCTCACCTGGGTTGTGCAGGGCCACTTGGTTCAGAAATTATGCTATAAAAAAAAAAAAAAAAATCAAACAAAAAAATCACAAAGTCTTAATTGGAGTTTAAAAAGGTTAGATTTTTGAAACCGCTCCACCACATTTGCAGCTAATGTGGAACCGAGCGCAGCAAAGAAGTATCGAAGCCAACAAGTGTTCTGCCAGAGCCTTGGCCGAGTCTGAACCTCCCTGTCACATGGGAGCATGAAGCACGACACAAGGGCAAATCAAGCAGAGTAGCATAAATGAAGCTTGTAACACTGAGTTTTAAAGGGGTCATGACATGAGAAATCAAATTGAACCCATTATTATCATCACTGAAGCCATCTACACTGGATACAGTATACAGATGCCCGTTCGATTTCTGACGTGTTCTGACAGCAGGAAAAATGGAAAAGTAAATAAACATTTGCTTTGAAGCAAATGGTTTAAACAGCTCATTTGGGTCTCTGTACAGATCTTAAAAGGACACCCACATCTGAAACAAGTGGATGGTTTATTTTTAACTCTTTCCCTGCCAGCGTTTGAATGAATATGCAAATAATTAATATGCAATTTATGAAAAGAAAGAACGTACACTCTGCTTTAAATAAAAAAAACAAAAAAAAACACATCTGTTTATTCTAGCTTCATGCATTTTTTTTTTTTTTTTTTTTTAAATCAGCACTTGAATGTGGGTAAGTTTCATTAAAAAAAGCAACATTTTGAGCAAAAAGCTGAGAAAATCCTGTTTTTGTCAAAGACTACATCCAGATCAGATTCAGAACGATGGTCAAAACACAGATAGACAGTAGATCAAGTCCATCAACACCCCCAAAGCTTGCACAGTCCTGTAGCTCATCCTGGGTCGACATTTCATTCAGTAACATTGGGCAGTTTTGATTTATTTGCTGTTTAATCGTGATGATCACGTTATTTTACATGTGCTTGCTTTTTTTAATTCAGTACTCTTTCAGAAGATGTGTCATAGCGCCCCCTACCGTATAACAGTAAAAACATGGAAATCCAGAACATTTCATCAATTTTCTCACAAATATCAGAAATTTCAATCAATGGTGGGGAAAGAGTTAATGGCATCCTGAATCACTTCAAATGATTATATGTTTGTTCGGAGCATTTGACTGCAGATTGTTTTGTACACAAGGCAGTGTAGTGGAGAGTTCACAAAGAAACTTTTTTGAAAGATGAAAAGAGAGCTTTTTTAACATTATAAATTAACTTCAAGGAGCATTCAAATAATGAAAAATCCATGCCACAAACCCTTTAACCATAGTAGTGCGATTAGTGCCAGCATCTTCCATGGCATACCATAGAAATGCACGGCTCTGCTCGATATATTGCACAATAGGGCTGTCAATTGTTTAATCTGTTGTAAAAGCAAGAATGTTGCTTAGGTGTAAAATTAATTCTTAACTTAGTCCAAGGCCCTCAGACAAATATAAATTAAAAAGCCTTTATTGTATCATGATTATTAAGTTACAAAACATTACACAGAATGGTGTGTTGTAGCTTAGAAATCCTTCATCAACCTTCACACTGACTGAAGACTTTCAAAGGCATTGGTTTATGGAAAATGTATTAACTTAATAGCCATGATAAAATAGGAGGCTTTTTAATTCATATGAATCTGAAGGCCTTGGACTGATACTGTATTTCACAATATTATTGTTTTTACAGATTTTTTGTTATCAAATAAATGCAGCTTTGGTGAGCATAAAAGATTTTTTTTTTTTTTTTTTTTATTAAATTACATTTAAAAATCTTTACCAAACCCCAAACTTTTGATGGTACATTAAATTTAAATTGACTTTAAAAGTAACAAACACCATCTCTGTTTTTTAAACTGCATAAAAATGTAGCTACACATATATACGCTCATAGTTGATATTTCATACTTGTTTGATGATGCTTAAATCTGCCATAAGCAATAATTTTTGCATAAAATCTCACTATACCCGACAGATACCACTAGACATCATGTGTCACACCGGTTCCTGTGACAGCGCTAGAATCTGTAAACAGCAAAAAAAGATGCTAAATTGGCCCACGCTAACAATAAAATGTTAATTTTGACAGCCATAGAGCCCAGCCCTGGTGCAATGCTGGAGTTTTCAAATGTAGAATAAATAAATAAAATGTCCTCAGTATGCTCATTGGAGGACTGTCACATTGCTCAGTATCTCATTAAGCCTAGCTGCAAAAACAGCCCTGGTGCCTGACCTGCACGTCTGGAAAATTGATCGCAGAAAGAGCTGCTTCCAGAGGCGCTTCGAAGACCATCATCCCCACTTAGCAGCTTTCTGACTCATCTATTAACACATCACCATGTGCTTGATCAGAGCGTAACACCAAAAGTGGCTTTTCCTCATCAAACATACGACTGCACAAGGCCTTTGAGAAATTAGAGTCAAGTAATCAGGTATCAGTGATCAAAGGAGATGGATCTAAAGTCAATAACAAGGATAATGGTGAATGTAGAGGTTGCAGGCTTTGAATGACACTTTCACAGTGCTGGTGAGCAGCTAATAAGTTGATCTTTGCCTCATTCTATCCATGGAACATGTCAGTTTATTCATAGTGGGATAAAGACAAAGAGAGAAACCAGCTGTGGAATGCACCATGTCTGCACAGAGAGTTTGCCTGCCCAGCACATCACAGCTAATTGTATGTCCAGAAGACATGACAGTGCTGTCATTAAGTAAAATGGGCCACGTTTTGTAACACTTGAGCAAATTTGCTCAAACACAAAATGCTAATGATGCCTCTGGAGAGAATGACAAAGAAGGGACAAAATGTAAAAAAAAATACAAATAATAAAGATGGCTGCTGACCTTATAAAACTATGCTAATACACAAAGAAACATATGGTGAATCTTGGAAAATCTCCATTTCAGCAACTATCTAGAGAAAATATCAGGTCAGAACAGGCAATAGCATGCTACAATAGCTATGTTTCCATCCAAAGTTGCGAATATAACTTGCGCACAAAATTTAAATATCGCATATAACATTTGAGAATAAAGCACCATTTTCGTCCAGTGAGTCGAAGAGAACAAGATCGGTATATCTTGATAAACTGGCATTAAATATCACTAAGAAAAGTAAGAGAAGCCACTGTATATTATAACTTTAGTATGTAATGAATTACTTGCGTCTCAGAGCGCGAAGACGAAACAGAGGCAGATGCTGTTGTTTGGGAAACGCAGTCGTGTAAGAGAGTTCTGGGAGGGAATTATACTGAACCACTTTGACAACAGACTTTGCTTTTCCATCGAGTGTTGTTTTTTTTTTTTTTGCACTATCCCAAAATGCACATAAAAATAGCCAGGTGGATAGAATCACAGCTAGTGAGGGTTAAATGGATCAACATTACTCCCTAAATTTCCTAGAGACAAGGGAACAATTGTTATTGCCAGCTTTCCAACAATCAGTTTAGCTTTTTGATGTTTGAACAGAATAAAAACACATGAAATTGAATATTTACAATTTATACAGCAACATTTGGAAAAACAAGCGCAGAACGTGGAAACAAGAGTGAGGGGAAAAACAGCATAAGCGTACAAAATATTAAAATATGAGCAGAAATATGATTTTGCATGCAATTTGGATAACATATTTCAGTTTTGTGCAATATAATTTTGAATGTGTTTAAAGTTAATTTGTGCTTACTTTTACTATTTTTTTATTCACGCTTATTGTTTTGATCTGTGATCGTCTGTCTGATAACATTGCATTCAATATTTTTAAATTATTTTTTACAATTTTGATTATTACATTTACTAGATCACTACATTTAGTCTATGCAAGCATTATTTTATAAAAATATAAAAAAGTATATAAGTAAATACTAAAAATGTTTTATGATATATATGTGAAAAATGTAAGTGTGTGTGTATACATATACTACATATATGCAGTAGGGCTGTCAAATCGTTTAATTGCAATTAATCTTGGTTAATCACATCTAACAAAAGTTTATTTATATATCATATTGTTCTGAATATAAGGTGACCCTGATTATAAGATGACCCCCATTTTTCAAGATGTACCTTTTAAAAAAGGCTTTTTGAAGACCAAATCTTGTATTTTATAAAGATTTTTATAAAGAAAATGCTTTTATTTGACAATTATTTTCATATTTTTGTACTGAAAGTATGGTAAATGGTGCCTAATTGGTGCCACCTATTGTTGCGGGTGTTTTATTGACATGTAAAAGTCTAATAGACCCTGAATAGAAGACGAAGCCATTTCAGATGCATTTCTGAGAAAAAAAACATTGTCTTATGTTCGGAACAATACGGTAATAACTGTACATACATGTATATCAGGGGCATGCGGTCCATATAAGCTGCGAATGCTCTGCATACCCAAGCCAATGGTGGACTCTCTAATTAACATTAACACTATAAATTCCCTTGTTTGAGGTGTATCATAAAGCTTATTAAAATTTAGTAATACGCATTTAATCTCCATCATTTATTTATTTGCCAAACGACGGTAATTTTCTTCAAATCTGCCACTCACTGAGAGTTCCGGGTAAGCAGATCCATAGCAGCTTTGTCGCCTACGCTCTTATGTATCATCATCACTGTCCAGCATTCTCATTGGTTTGCTGGAATATTGGGGGGTGGTGGTGTTCATGCACTCATTTTGATAATTTTTTTATCTGTTACCACAATACTTTTGATGGTAAATTGATCCCGTAACTTACCTGCATTTCAACTTAAATTAAAACTGATTGATTGCAGTGTTGGGACATGAAATACATGCTATAGCATTCCTGTATTCCAATTAACATTATTTAATAATCTAATTATTATTTAATATTGGTATTAATTCAAAACAGAGGCCATGGGGCTTGACATAATATCCTGTTGTCCATATTCATTGCAGAGTCCTAAATAATTTTGCATGCTTAAAATTTAGTGTGAGTAGACTCTACATGTAGGTCAACCACACTTCTAAGCGCTAATGATATGAAAATGTATCTTTAATAATATGAAAATAATACATCAATGTAACAAGTTCAAAGTCTATGTCAATATTCTGAATTGGTGTTCTATATTCACAGTTCCAAAAGCTTACACTCTGTAATGCATGATTAAAAACAAAACAAACAGCAACAAAAAAAAATTAAAATAATTTGAACTGACCCATTTGATCGATTCGGTAAAATTGACAATTTGCTAGGCTCATAAAACTCTCTTCAATCAGGGTAAGTGTTTCGTCAGTGTTCCACAAGGATCCCTTGGTACAGGGTGAGTCTAATGATTGGCTGACTGTCAGCCATCCAATGCACCAGTGATCAATTATTCAACAGAACTGCATGTTTTTGCCTCTCCCGACACTAAGGAACGGCTTTGCTATGCTGTTTATCACCATCTCTGCACCTTGGCTGAAACAAAGGAACTCAAGTCACTAAAAGACGATCTACAGTGAATAAAACACATAAATAGTGTAAATACAACCTAAACCTTCACCATAAAAGAGACATGCACCCTAGACAGTAAGAGAGAAGAACACTCTTGGAAAAAACAGAGTTGACTGTCTGACCTAGTTAGCATATGAACACCCCCACAAGCAGACTGTACCACAATCAGAAACACAGGGGTAACGTAGGCCCCATAAAGAGCTTAACACATTTGAAATATAATTTCATCTTTCTTAAAGTTGCCATTTGTACAGGTACTTATGTCTTATCTTTTTTCAGAGATATTCACAAATCCTTGACAGATCCCTAAATTCAGCATTGGAAGTAACGTTTCTAGTGGGAGCTGAAGTCTGTGATTTGCACACAATGTCCTCAAATTTCAACTGAAGGGTTTTATTATAGGGTTGTGCTGCCTAATCTGAATGTAGGGAGGAGATAATTAGCCATCTTGCTCTGAAGATTGAGGGTATAAGATTATGGATGCCATAGAGATGTGGTAATATTTTTCACTCCATGATGATAGATATGTTGTATGTGTAAATATGTATGTGTGTGTACATGTATACATTTAGTCTATGCAAGCATTATTTTATAAAAATATTTAAAAAAAATTATATAAGTAAATACTAAAAATGTTTTGATATATATGTGAAAAATGTAAGTGTGTGTGTGTGTATACATATACTACATATATACAGTAGGGCTGTCAAATCGTTTAATTGCAATTAATCTTGGTTAATCACATCTAACAAAAGTTTATTTATATATCATATTGTTCTGAATATAAGGTGACCCTGATTATAAGATGAACCCCCAATTTTCAAGATGTACCTTTTAAAAAAGACCAAATCTTGTATTTTATAAAGATTTTTTTATAAAGAAAATGCTTTTATTTGAAAATTATTTTCATATTTTTGTACTGAAAGTATGGTAAATGGTGCCTAATTGGTGCCACCTATTGTTGCAGTGTTTTATTGACATGTAAAAGTCTAATAGACCCTGAATAGAAGACAAAGCCATTTCAGATGCATTTCTGAGAAAAAAAACATTGTCTTATGTTCGGAACAATACGGTAATAACTGTACATACATGTATATCAGGGGCATGCGGTCCATATAAGCTGCGAATGCTCTGCATACCCAAGCCAATGGTGGACTCTCTAATTAACATTAACACTATAAATTCCCTTGTTTGAGGTGTACCATAAAGCTTACATGATGAAAATGTAGTAATACGTATTTAATCTCCATCATTTAATTATTTGCCAAACGACGGTAATTTTCTTCAAATCTGCCACTCACTGAGAGTTCCGGGTAAGCAGATCCATAGCAGCTTTGGTGCCTACGCTCTTATGTATCGTCATCACTGTCCAGCATTCTCATTGGTTTGCTGGCATATTGGGGGGGTTCATGCACAGGGAAAGCGGTCTGTGAGTTGCTCGTCCAAGCGTAAAAATTTGCTGCTGCTCTTGATAAATGAAAAATCACATTGTATATTTGATACAAAACTAAATAGACTAAATCAAGTGAGAAAAAGTCATAACTGAAACTATTTTCATAGTATCACGTTTTCTCCATAAGGAAATTTATTTTGAACGAAAACTGTAAGTAGACCTTCTGTAACTATCCAAGGCTGTTAATCGTAGTCTGTGCATTTGTTAAAGCCATCAATTTGCATTATTGTTTTTATTATACTTACATTTATTCTAATTATATTTTACTTATAATAGGCTACTAATATTGATTATTTTATACTTATTTTTAACTCTTATTAAAAAAACCTTCAAGTATACATTTAAATTGACACCTGCCATGGTGATTCTTGTTTGTTGTCTCTGATTTAGATGCGTGCCCTCAGCCGATGTGCCATACCGTTTAAAGGTGCGGTATGTAGGATTGACAGCTAGTGGTCGAAATAGGAACAGCAGTCCAAATTCAAAATATTGGTGATAGTTGTTTCCCCCGCCCCCTCCTCCTCAGCCTCGATGCTCATGCGGGTTGCGAGCTTGAGGACACGCAACAGTGAGCGAAATTGACAATAAAAAGCCACAATGTAATTTATGAGTTGATTTATCCATGTTTTAATATGCTCTCATTCATAGAGATTTTTAGATGGATGCCAAGGCTTTTTAGGTCTGGTAGAATCGGCGATATCTGACCCTAAACACGGTGTTGTTTTTCCTGACAACTGGCAACCTGTGGTGTCGAAATACTATTGGGTAAACTGGCAACATTCAGTTTTACACAGACAAAAACAAAAACATACATTCCGACACGGAACGCACATATAAAAGTATAATAACTGGCTGTAGCATTGTTTTTCTGAGAAACGAGTATGTGAACTTAGCATGTTTCCAAATATCTGCATTATGGTATTTTTATGCTTTAGTAAAGTGAAAAACTTACATATAGCACCTTTACAACAACTAAATACAGGATATTTTGTCCCTTTGATTCATCACAAATACAACTCAAAACTTTATGGGTGCTTGTGAAGGCATCAACAGCTAAATGTAAGTGTGCACAAACACATATGTGTGCATATATAATATATATACACACACATATTATAAACAAACTTTTATGTTAGATGCGATTAAACGTGATTAATCATTTTGACAGCACTAATATAAATATAGCATTTATAGTGTAAAAAGTACTTATTTTGCCAAATTTAGGAATAATACCTAAATTAGGTCAAATATACACACAATGGTACACTCACCTTCTGAGGCCCCTGGGGGCTGAGGCCCTACAGGTGTTGGCGGTACAGGTCTTGGCCAGGGCTTCCCTGAAGTAAGGCTCGTTCTCACAACCCCGACATACTCCACAAAGGTGCCAGGGAAGTTGCCCTTCTCCATAGTACGTTCATTGGTGCCATGCAGCCAGCCCTTTGGGCACTTCTCGTCACCCTCCTGGAATTCGGACGTCAGTAGTGCCATCTTACTGACCGCAAGGAGATCGCCAGGCTGCAGGGAGATATCGTCACCCCTCTCCTGTTTGTACTCGAACAGTGCACGGTACTGGAAGCTGTCAGAGCTCATGATTGTTATTTACATGAGCTCAAAGGGTTTTCGGTGTTTGATGCTTGTTTAAAACTGACCTGGATGCAAGTTCTTGGTTTAAATCCTGAGTGCTAACTCACTTGGAAAGTCCTTGGGTTAAATCCTGAGAGCTCAGTGACATTTAGTTTCTTGTAAGGGTTAAAACTCCAACAGTACCATATGTTGGGCAGAGGCCGTTATTGCGCAGTTCTTGATTTGGTCCATAAATAAAAAAGTAAAAATTTATTTGAAACGAATTCTAGCAGTCTGTGGCAAGATATAAAACAGGGTCAGAGAAAGCAAAAACAGCCCCATGAAGTGAGGGATGAACAGGCGGGTGATGGTGCAGGACAGTGATAGCACAAATTTGGGGGCACAGTGACCTGGAATCGGGACGTTGGGCTTTTCTGAAGCATTGGCACTAGTCCACATATAGAAATGAAACATTTATTGAAGTAACCTCTCAGTCCATTAGCAGGTGTGGTCAGAGAGATACTAGCATGGACATTGCCTACTTATCAAATGACTGAGCAAGAAGAGCCTTGGTCATCTTCTTGTTAAAGACCTTAAAACCTGAAAGCATTCATTTTACAGTTAGTTTCACAAATGATAACTCAAATCAACTTGATATCACAATCCTTGCATTAAAAGAGCAACTTTTGCATTTCAATAATAGATTAATAATAATAATACAAACTGCAGTATTGGACTGTAGCTCAAAAGCAAAAGCACTGTATTGCATGCAGAGCATCAAAACCTCTGTGTTAAACAGTCGCAGAGCAATGCAATGTGAAATGACATATAGCCTACATGCCTGACTTACAGCGCGTGACTGGGACAGTGCCAACTTGTGTACAGCGTGCAGAAACTCGACTCGCTGATATTGCTTACTATAACTTACCTATTGCCGCACTTCCCCAAACTGCCCAAAATATAAGACGCACGTAGTCCAACGCAAGAGGAACGAGCGAGCATTTATAGTCTGTTTAGTGAAAACATGCGTTTAAAATATATTCCCAAACAACCTGCGTGGCTGAGTCAGACATCCAGCCAGACTAGTGCTGTAGTACGGTTCAGCCCAAGTGACGTCAGAGACCACGCCTCCGCTGTCTGCTTATCACACCGTGGGACAAAGTTGGGAACTCGGGTGTCCTTATGTAGCGGTCAGGATGTGAAGAACGCACTGCAGCGTGAAAATGTTGCGTCGTACTTTTCATCCACATCACATTCAGACACATCACAAGTTATATAATACTCGTCTGACGTGTGCAGATCACGTTAAAAGCATCCATCAACATAATATGTTCTCTAGACTAGATCAGGGTTTTTAACATTTACAGACCCAAATAACTCCAGCCATTTGGACCAGGGACCACCATTTCTAGAACAATTAGTATTGTTCATTCTATATTTTAAGCAAAATGCATTTTTCTAAAAGCATTTTACATTTAGCAACAAAACAATTTAAAAGGTAAAAAGGCACAAATTAAAAGGTAATACTTTACAATACATTTAAAAACAAACACTTCAGTGTTTTTTAGTTTTATGGTATAAGACATCTGCCATAATATATATATATATATATATATATATATATATATATATATATATATATATATATATATATATATATATATATATATATATATATATATATATTTTTTTAAAGAAAACAATACAACTGGAAGGAAAGGACCTCTGTATACCTCTGATGACTGTAATACATATGATATTTTATTATTTATATGAAAGTGTCTGGTCAAATGTAGTAGCACAATATTCATGATTTAAAGGCATACTATGTATGATTTTTGGATTAAGATATCCAAAACCACAAAAACAATGTTATATATTTTGTTGACTTGTGTACTTACACAATCCCAAATGTTTCCAAGAATGTTTAAATCAGGAGAAATAAGCAATTTTAACCAGGACATGGACCTGTCAATGACATAATTTCCCTCGATTTCCGGAAACCATGGAAACACCAAAGACGCTTTAATATATTATGTGTTTTATTAGACAGGTGAGCAACTGTTTGGATACATTCATCGACAGAAAACGAATCATTGTTATACAGCTCAGCACAGTCTTGTTTAAATCTCGTTTTCATGATTTCCTGCGAGTACCATGCCTAATATCGATCTAGCTTACTGCAGTGTGCAACAAGTGTCTCATAGTAGCCGCCGAGCGAACGCACAGAGTAACATTATAACATAACTTTCAACACACTCAAATGTATCTAATATGATAAAACAGCGCTGCGTTACCCCACATACACATGAGCAGAAGAAATGGAACTGGTCGTCTGCTGATTAATAAAAGCTCCACTGCTCTCAAGCAGGGGCGTCGGACAGGGGGTAATAGTGGAACTGTGGAACTGAGTAACAGGGGCCTCGGCGAAGGGGGGGGGGCACAAATATATATTGATAATCCATAATATTAAAATGACAAAATTACATAGTTGTTAGGGGCCCACTCCTTGGTTCTGTGGGGCCCAACATTTGGTGCTCCAGCGACCTCATTCCACTCCAATGGCTTTCAGCCCCACCCAGCTTCATACTACAGTAACGTTAATAAATCTTTAATACATGAGCTCATCCATGAATATGATTTATTCCCGAGTCCCATCGGATTCTTTTCCAATGCTAAAGAGTACAACTCCCATGATTCCGTGAAATCAAGGCGTCATCAAGCTACGCCTTTGTTTTGAATAAGCGACCTCTAACAGCAATAATTACATATTGTGCCTTTAATCCTTGAAAAATGTTCTCGTAAATAATATGTGCATACTCAAATGTGTTTAAGGTGTATGGAACACATTTTATTACTTTCAGTAATTGAACTTCTAGACATTTTAAGATTCTTTAAATTACCTGTTACATGGTTTACAAAAATGTATGAAACCAACACAAACACAATGTATATATATATATATATATATATATATATATATATATATATATATATATATATATATATATATATATAAAAATAAAGATTTCTTCTTTTCATAATTTCTGCCATTCCATTTGCCACTGATTTATATTTGTAATTTATATATGTAATTTATATTTATCATCAAATACTAACCTGTAAAACAAATAACATCGTTCATTTATCACATTCAGTGCATAATTCATGTATTTCAGATATTAAACTCTCTGAAGCAGTAGGAAAATATTGAGCTTATATATTAATAGTAGTCGTTGCTTCTGGAATACCACAGTCAGTTAAACAGATCGGTCTAGGAAACAACTATACAATCTTTTAAGTCAGCCTTCTACAGAAGTGATCATTGATGGGATTTTCTTTTTGTATTCAACACTAACCAAAGCAAGACTATTAAGAACTTAATCAGAAACAGTAATGGAATATATATTTAATGCAGGTCTAGGGGTCTGGTTATTCATTAGCACAAATCTATCTCTTAAACAGATGTTTGCCTCTTCATTGCAGAGTCATTACAGTAACCTGGTTTCGCTTGTCATTGTCTACCCTTGCTGCTTGGTGCAATACTTTTGGTGCAATACTTTAATTCTCTGCTTTTGAATAATGCAGGTAATTTCAAAGGCCATAAGGTTGAAAGTGTAATTCTGATACAAAAGATACCTAAACTCAGTGCATTAAAGTGAAATAGTAAATGCCAAGACCTTGCGCAAATGCAACGTGACAGAAATCAATTTGTGGTGCAGAACTAAGTAATCAAGATAAAGCACCCAATTGGGCACGAATGCATGTGCACAATCTCTGGCATATGTGCTGATGCATACTGAGAAGGCCTGCAGGTAATAATAAAAATAATAATAATAATAATAATAATAATTTTTGTAAAAATAAATACAAATTGTGTAGGGTCACTAACAACCCAAGGTGTGTAACACTGTAATTTTTCTGCACAATAATAATTGAATCTCTGAATTGAATGACTGAATAAGTCAGCAATGTCTTATACACAATGAAGTGACGTTTCACTCATAGTTACCGCAGGCAGAAAACAAAAAGAACAGGAAGTATCATTAGCAAAACTTGAAATGTCTCAAGTACAATCAAATATTAGTGTCACTGTCAGGTGGATCTGGTGAAGAACCTGTCAGCAATCAAAATATTGATTTTGACGATGTTGAAAATTATAGTTTTGGGAATATGTTTGAGATCACAAATATGAGCCAGATGCTGAATTTACTGGGAAATGAGCTCTGACAAGGACAGTGATGATGATATAAAACATCTGCTCAAATTGAACCCTTGCAACCTCCAAAAGCAAAAAAAAAAAAGGCTTTATTTTATTCTTCTGTAATTGTTACTCTAATATCAGGAGAGTTTTATATTATCACGACAGGTAGAGATCTATCAGTAAAACTTTACAATACAGGTGCACTAAAATACATTAATTCATGCTTAACTAATGCACAGATAATCATGAGTTAATGTATGACTCATGAAGAACTGAACCATTTATTAATGATTACTGCATCAGCAACTAATGAACATTCTATATGATTAATAGATTAAGTAATATATGAATTGTTATTAGTTAAATGTTTCATAATGTATTAATTCCCTAATAACGTATTATATTAACTAATAATGTAAATTATGACTTTAATTGTTGAGGCACATGACTATTAACTAATTCAAAATTAATTCAAAAGCCATAACCACAATTACATATTACTTAACAATTAGTTAATAGTCATGTGCCTCAACAAGTAAAGTCATAACATAATGATACCTTTGTAAATCATTAGCTAATGATTAATTAAAGCAGACAACTGGCAGTTGAAATGCATGGCTTTGACCCATTGTGGTAATTAATGCATTAATTTACATTACTAGTTAATATGTTATTAGGGAATTAATACATGATGTCATATTTAATTAATAGCAATTCATATATTACTTAATGTATTAATCATATAGAAAGTTAATTAGTTGCTGATGCAGTAATCATTAATAAATGGTTCAGTTCTTCATGAGTCATACATTAATTCATGATTATCTGTGCATTAGTTAAGCATGAATTAATGCATATTAGTGCACCCGTATTGTAAAGTGTTACCAATCTATCCATTTTAGATTAAGATCCAGGTCGCTAAAGACCCAAATATGTAATAATGGTTGCGAAACATTCATGCATTTAAGGGTTATTTATTTATTTAAATATTTAGTTAGTTAGTATAGTTATCCACTAGACGATGACAAATCAGCAAATCAGAACAAGAAAAAAAAAAAAACCCTCACCGTCAAGTTGTCTCTCAAACGAACCTGAAAAATGTGCAACTGGGTTCTCTTCCATAGCATAATGACATAGCTTGTGTAAAGACAGACACAAATTGTTTAGTTCTGCTATTAGCTTTTCTGCATTAACCTTCACGGCATCTACAGCCTGAGATGCCCTCTTCAGCAATTCCAACACTCAGTGACATGAAACTCCATTTCCTTTTCAATTGGTGACAGCTGAGCAGAAGGTAATAGCGATCTTCAGTCAGCATTTTGGCTGTTCATCTGACCAGCTTGTTTTCACAAAATTCAAGAACAGGAATACATTTAAATTTTATACTGAAGGGAAAGTGATAGAATCAAACCACTTAATTAATTAACATCACATTCTGGCAAATAACCAACATTTTGGACACAATGTGGCCATTTATTTTGTTTATTTCCGATCTTACTCTGGTTCGACCGATTTTTTTGTTGTTGCTTGTATTAAAGAAGGAAAATAGACTCTCTAAAGCAATGTTTAGAAAAACAGACAATTCCACAATTTACATTTTAGACACAATGTGGCCATTTCTTTTAGCTCATACTCTTAGCTCTTATTTTAGATCCTCTAAAGCAGTTCATTGTTTGTTTAACATAACGGGAATGTGTCAATAAAGATGTGTTATATCGGCTTCCTACATTCCGACACAAAAGATGGAAATATTTAAGATTTGCATTTCTTAAGCATGCCCAAGTTATGGATCTGCATTTCATTTAGGGATAATAGAACAACACGCTGAAGCTCAGATCAACACCTTCTTTTGAAGTGTATTGGTTTAGGCCTGTTCCTCTTGTGGGCTTCAAAGCTTTATGTATCCTGCACAAACCAAAGCAAAGACTAATTCACACCATGCCAGATGTTTTTTTAAGGAACACATCTGTTTTCATTTGTCAAACCCACCAACATTGAACTTACTCTTCCAGCCACATTTAATAAACCAAAGATGGATAAAGACAATAGAAAAGGTTTAGATTATAGCAAACCTCCACCCACTATAATAAAACCACCTACATCTGCTGGGTGTAAAACTGTGGTCTATATATTGGCGATGTACATCCTGCATTCAATTGTCTTTTTATGTCGGTACTGTCAATATAAACGCATATACCTTCAAGGCAAATGTTGGATCTCATAGTCTATTATGACAACCAATGCAGACCCTGAAGTCCTCAGGGTCGATGTTTGCCTGAACGGTCCTATTTACTGTCCCCTCCAGTAGCCATATGGGAGATATATTTCACTGATCAGAGGTCAGGGGCATATTGGTGGCCAATGTGTATGACAAGTATAGAGAGATAGACACAGTCATATATTTAGCAGAAGGTAATACAGATATTATGTTTGGAATGTGATTTTGATAAAATTACTGTAGGGAATGTTTGTTTTGCTTATCATACGAAAACATATGTCTTCAAGAGTATGTGATGGAAGAAAAGCTGCTGAAGTGTGTAATAGAAGCTCAGGCAGATTTAGGTATCATTTTCAGGAGGTGGCAATCAAGAAAAGAGGCTTAAGCTATGTTCTGTATCTACAGAAGATCTGGCACGAGCAGACTATAGGTAGACGTTGACATTTTTAAGCATGAGTGAACACATCTAGAATGCGAAATAGCTAAACATTCAGCTTGGCTGAAATTGTTTGGATTCGGGCAAGATTTACTGGTCAAGCTGTCTGACAGTGTTTGTAGGCTACCGATCACGGACACTGTTGCTCTATGAAGGTTAATTAATGTGTTGCAAACCAGTGAGATAATACAGAATCATATCCTATATTGCAATACCTTGTATCAGCTTCTTCATTATAAAAACTTGCATAACATTGATAAGACTTTTACAGTAAGGTTTCATTTGTTAACATTAGTTAATTACATTAGTTAACATTAACAATTAAATTTGTTTTCATTTTAGTTAATATTAATTTCAACATTTATACATTTTTAAAATCAAAAATCGTATCTGTTTATAGTATTTAGTGGAACTGAGTTAGCATGATATAATTATGACATAATATAATAACAGAATATAATTTTTTATTAATTAACGTTAACAAAATGTATTGCTCATTTATAGTTAATGTTAGTTAATGCAATACATAATGTTAACATGGGACCTTATTGTAAAGTGTTACTATTTTATCCAAATAACCTTTTGTTCTCTAAGTTTATGGAAATTGAAGAAAAATGCTACATTTTTAATGATGTTGAGGAATTTTTGTGCCATTTGTTTTATGACTGACATATATAGACATTTCAGAAACGTTGTTGTTACTATTGTTTTACTTTTTCTGTAAAAACTATTATAAAGATAACATTAAATGTGAAATATATATATTTTTTTATTATGAGCATGAAGACTTATTGATAATTTTGAACTTTTCCATTGTGTAAGGTTTTCTGTAACAAACTTGATCTTTTAGTCAATTAAAAATATAAAGGGTATCTAGGGTTTCCAGTCCCTGTGAATGTAATTTTTATCCCACGGAGATACCTAATGACTTTTAGAAAAATAAAATAAAATAATAATTGTCCAGAGATGCACAAGCAAAACGATCAAACAGAATGATCTATTTGCAAGTTTACATAGAAAAACAATGGAAATGCAACATAAAAAATAGTTTGAACGTGTTTGAAACTGTTTCAAGAGCCCCTTATGCACAAACTTGACCGTGGTTGATCAATATTTATAATTAATCTGTTTTCCATAAAAAGGCTGGAAAAACGTGTGACCTATACTATATTGCCAAAAGTATTAGGACACCCCTCCAAATCATTGAATTCAGGTGTTCCAATCACTTCCATGGTCACGTGTATAAAACCAAGCACCTAGACATGCAGACTGCTTCTACAAACATTGAAAGAATGGGTCGCTCTCAGGAGCAATAGGTACCGTGATAGGTTGCCACCTGTGCAAATAAGTCCATTCGAGAAATTTCCTTACTACTAAATATTCCACAGTCAACTGTTAGTGGTATTATAACAAAGTGAAAGCAATTGGGAACAACAGCAACTCCAAGTAAAATCACAGAGCGGGGTCAGCGCATGCTGAGGTTCACATTGCGCAGAAGTCACCAGCTTTCTACAGAGTCAGTAGCTTCAGACCTCCAAACTTTGTGTGGGCTTCAGATTAGCGCAATAATAGAGAGCTTCATGGAATGGGTTTCCATGGCCGAGCAGCTGCATCCAAGCCTTACATCACCAGGTGCGATGCAAAGTGTCGAATGCAGTGGTGTAAAGCACGCCGCCACTGGACTCTAGAGCAGTGGAGACGTGTTCTCTGCTGTGACGAATCACACTTCTGTGTCTGGCAATCTGATGGACGAGTCTGGGTTTGGTGGTTGCCAGGAGCATACCAAGTTGCTTACCAAGCATACTAATGCTTCAGCATACCAAGACAATTTGGACAATTTCATGCTCCCAATTTTGTGGGAACAGTTTGGGGATGGCCACTTCCTGTTCCAACATGACTGCTCACCAGTACACAAAGCAAGGTCCATAAAGACATGGGTGAGCGAGTTTGGTGTGGAGGAACTTGACTGGCCTTCACAGAGTCCTGACCTCAACCTGACAGAACACCTTTGGGATGAATTAGATCGGAGACTGCGGGCCAGGCCTTCTCGTCCAACATCAGTGCCTGACCTCTCAAATGCGCTTCTAGAAGAATGGTCAAAAATTCCCATAAACACACTCCTAAACCTTGTGGAAAGCCTTCCCAGAAAAGTTGAAGCTGTTCTAGCTGCAAAGGGTGGGCCAACTCCATATTAAACTCTATGGATTAAGAATGGGATGTCATTAAAGTTCATGTGCATGTAAAGGCAGACGTCTTAAAACTTTTGGCAATATAGTGTACATTTTGTCTCTTCTGAGGAATAGGCTATATAATCAAATGGCACCTATAAAACAGGTTGGATGTCAATAACATCAAATGTCATTGATTCTCACATCTCTCATGGCCAAACACCAAATTATCAATCATATTTTAGAGCTGCATATAGTTGCATTAATAGTGATTAATTATATGAATGACTTCAAAAGACTTGAACGTGAATGTGTTAGGTGGCGATAACTTGTGATCAACAAACTTATGGAAAAAAAATTGTTTTATGTATCAATCTAAAGTTGCCGTCATCTGAAGTCTTTGCAAAGGCTGGATCCAAATGGCACAATCTATAGTTAGCAAAACAGAATTTTTGGGTGAAATATTCCTTTAAATATGCAAGTAGGTATATTTGTTCATGTATGAAAGAGGCCCTAGAAGCTTTTTACATCTTTAGCTGGAAATGTTTAAGGGAGTGGGTCGAAGGACAAAGACATTAGATTAGAGGACAGAGTGACTGTAAAAAAGGACAAAAAAAGCACTGAAGAGGGGTCACCTACCGCCCACGGCATCACTTGTAAAGAGCTGTTACCCAACCAAAATAAACATTATAAGGTGCAATGAATTGAAAGGAAAGTCATAGAAAGAGAAGGAAGACTGCTGCCAAGATTGGCCGCCACAGGGGTGAGTGGATAAGAGAGGACAGCCAGAGCAAGGCAATGATGTCATCATAAGCCAGAAAAGAAAAACAGATCATAAAGGACATGAATGGGGTATGGTGGAGAACAGGTTTAAAGTTTGGCCCTGTTAAACCCTGTTGGTAAATGTTGAAACTACACCATCTGGTTCCTAACAGCATCTTCTCTATTGCTGACCATTCAAAAGCAGCCATTTATTCAGAATTTATTTATTTTTTTTTTCAAACTACATACATATTGCTGATATTTCATTATATTATAGTAGATGGCGGATGTAACTTTCTCCTCTGGTGTACAAATCTAAGAATAGTAAATATGCCAGCTGTCGCAGTCAAAAAGCAAACAAAAAACAGATCAAATTCAGCTCCAACGTTCCACATAATCTATTAACAGACTTGTTGGTATTCCATGCTAATATAACCATAACCTAATATTCCATGCTAAGAGTATGAGCGAAATATAACCTCACCACTTTCTACAGAAGGTCAGTGTTATCATCACATGTTGAGCATATGTGTTGTCAGTGTGGGAGAGAGGCCAGACAGGATTCGTCTGGCGCTGAGAGAACCTAAGGGCTTTGAGTTGGTGCCATGATCTAGTAAATGTGTTCATCACAACACACGGTTCCTCACCGGGTTGAGAACATGACTGCTGATTGGACTATTGACACTCATTATCTTTGTTCCCATGATTTCCCTGAGATTATCATCAAATTTAAATTGCACATTTTGTTGTGTTCCATGGGACAAGTTTATCAAAAGACATTCCCATTATCTCAATTTAATGTTCTACGTTTTCATGATAAAACCCATGCATTTTTATAGCCAACGCATTAGAAGAATATACATAAGCTGTTAAACAGTCAAATTTAACAAATAAAATAACAAACTTGCTCTTTTTTTTAAATTTATTTTTATAACAAGTACCAGTGGCAATACTGGTTCATTTGGTACACAGAGAGATAATTCAACATTTCAGCTTTTAAAATAAAAATAATAATAATTTATGCAAGATGAGGTCTTTTTTTTTTCTTTATAGATTTTATATCATGTAAGAGCTAAATTCTGTTCTACTTCTGTGTGATTTTTATTTTTTTATTTTTATAAACTAAGCAAAATTACAACTGAACAGCCAGTCAGACGAAATGCATTGCTATAGTCAGTCTAGTCCTATAAATCATGCAAGAGTAGAATATTTATGACAAAATCTTAACCTTAATGAGTAAACACTTTTTTAAAGCACAACAACCACACTGTAAAAAATATTTAAAAAGTAAGTTACCTGGTTGCCTGGTTGAGTTAATACAACAAAAGTTTTGAGAACTGACATCACCCTTTACTCAAATAGTATTAAAAGATTTTGTAAGGATATTGCGTAATTGTGTTTTATTTGTTATAATGCAGTGAAACATGCCAAATTGTGCTATTTTCTCATTTATGTGGTTCAGATATAATAATATTTTGAGTTTCTATTTATTAAACCCATTTCCTTCATTGTATTAACTACATTTTTTTATTTCAATGAACTCAACATTTTAAGGCAACCAGGTTACTTACTTTTTAAGTTAAGCCAACGATATTTTTTTACAGTGCATGCAAATTTATCATCAAAGATACCGATAATTTATATTATTAATATTAACTTGTTTTTGTAACTTGATTAGTCATGACACTTGTAGCACAAAGTGTCAACAGATAGATTAAATGAGAAAAACTGTAAATCCTTCATTTTTAAACAGATTAACATTATTACATTACATTATTATTGAATTATTTTACCAATTAAAAAAAAAAAAAAAGTTGTGCATACATTTAGCAATAGTCTTTAAAAGACAGTAAATAATGATATGATCAGTAAGTCATTACAACTTATGTTTTTACATTATTTTAACATTAAAATATTTTAAGCAATTTCAACATATTTTAAGGCATCAACAGAACTTAAGCTTTTAAGTTGAAGTAAATTGAGATTTTTTAGTCTTGTCAAAACTTTTACAGTCTTTGTCAAAACTGCAAGTTTCATTCAGTAAAAACTTTTCTGTGATGACTGAGCACTTTCCGCATTCTGTCAGAAAGTTTTATTCTGTGTGCACCCTGTCAAGGTATCTGCCATCATGAACTGTTTTTTTTAGGGCCCTGTAGCATTGCAATATTCTTTCACTTTCTGTCTGTCTATTCCCGTATCCCTTCGGAGATCCTGAACAACAAAACTTCAACTGTTCCTAGGTAAGGTTATGAGGAGTTCAACGCTGTTTAAAGAGTTCTCAAGAATTCATCCAGGCATTCAACACTTCAGCCCCAATTCATCAAGAAACTGCTACTGTTGAGTTAACATGTTGACTTGTAAATTAATAATCACTTGTGGAAGACATGTCTCCGGATTCTGACAACTAGAGAGTGAACTTCACTCACACAACCTGCTCATTAGCAGTGATAAGTGGAGCACTCATCAAGTGGGATTGCACGCTGTCACAGAGCACTCACTCTTACTCTCCAACAGCAGCTCTTTATTGTCCCTTTCCCTTATTCTTTTGTTCTCATGCTTTTCTGCGGTGACACTCCATATGCATTTCCTCGCTCTCATCTTGTTCAATTACATTTCCAAACAAATGCTTACCATAAAAAAGAACACACACACACACACACACACACACACACACACACACACACACACACACACACACACACACACACACACACACAGTTGTTTTTCCATGTTTTATGGGGACTTTCCATAGACATAATGGTTTTTATACTGTATAAACTGTATATTCTATCCCCTAAACCTAGCCATCACAGGAGACATTCTGCATTTTTACATTTTCAAAAAACATAACTTAGTATGATTCATAAGATGTTTTCCTCATGGGGACCAAAAATTGTCCCCAAAAGGAAAAGGATTTTGGATATTGCCATCTTTGTGGGGACATTTTGTCTCCATTAGGTAGGGTTTACCAGGCCACACACACACACACACACACACACACACACACACACACACACACACACACACACACACACACACACACACACACGCACACTATAGGTCACTATAGGTCAAAGAAATTAAAACTCTTATTTAGCAAGGATGCATTAAAGACTTTTACACAGTGTTACTATTAAAAAATCCATAAAAAAAATTTTTATGGAAAAGTTTCCACAAAAAATAAGCAGTACAACTGTTTTCAACATTTACAATAATATGAAATGTTTATTGAGAACGAAATCAGCGTATAGTGAAATTATTTCTGAAGCTTTGTGTGACACTGAAAAAATTACCATCACAGGAATAAAAGTTTAAATTATATTAAAATACACATTTTTATATTGTAATAATATTTTATATTAAATGTGAATTCAGCCGTGATGGGCATAAGACTTAAAAAAACCTACAACATTTGAATGGATGCATGTGTGAATGAACCTAACTAATTAAAAAATACCATATTGAATAGCATTGGGATGAGGAGACAGACCACTCGTACAATATATAAATGACTTTTTATTTTTGTCTGTCTAACCAAGTTTTAACGTATTTGCTTGACAAAGTGTTAAAAACTTAGAAAGAATCAGCCATCTTCAGTATCATCACCTCGGAGAAAGAGAAGGCAAAAAGACGAGAGAGTGGAGTGTCCTTCTGCTCTGATGAAGCTCTGACGGACACAGATGTCTGCCTGGTTACATCCCAACTGGCTCACATTGAAGGCGTCCTCTACAATTGGCTCACCTCTGATTACCACTCAAAAATAAATGTGTTTATCACAGAACACATGAAGGAAAGTTGGATGTACTGTTTATACACTGACTGGCCTTTCAAAAGCTCAAACTGGAAACTTTATATGGAATAGTGTCCTCATTTACTCACAGTAATGTCATTCCAAACCCATATGACTATATATATATTTTTTTTTTCCGTGGAGAACAAAAGGTGAAATGTTCGTTTCTTTAAAATCCCTCCTGGTTTTGTCACAATTTTGTCTCTGTTTTCATGGAATCTTATTTTGATGCCTCTTGAGCCTTTGTTCAGTTCCTGTGTATTTAGTTCCTGTTTCCTTGCTTCCATTAGCCGCGTCTGAAAACTGAAAATGTATGCTGCCTTCGGAGGACACATTGCAAGGCATCAAGACACGTCCAAATCCAATATTAGATACCTCTGAGATACCTTCATCAGATGTATTTTTGAAGGCAGCATAAATATAGGGGAGAGCGGGGTACAGCCTAACGCTTTTTGACTTTCTCAGTTTATGTAAATCCACTTGGGGTTCAGAGTATTTATTTTTTCCCACATTAATTGCACACGTCTAGTAGAATTATGTGGTTTTGTTTCATTAATACAGTGTATACTTGATTTACCCTGAAAGAATGGAAGTGAAATGTGACAACATGCCCCATAGGTGACATGTTAAAATGCCACCTATGGGGCAATTAGAAATGAATGGTAACATGTGAGGGGCACATTGTAACATGACCAAGTGAAAGCTTAAAATGTTATCTGATCTAATCAAAAAATATCCATGACAAACTAAAATATTTTGTCAATAAAATACAATTATTAACTTTTAAAATAAAATAATGGCATTTTTAATAATTAAAAATAAACTCATTTTTGAGTTTGACAACAAACACATTATGTATACAGCTATACAGCATAGTTAAAAAAATATATATAATAATGAATAATTTCTGAACATTGATTCTCAGTCATTATTCACCCTTTTCTCATGGTTTCTCAAAAGAATTCATAAAAGTATAGAATATAACAGCATAGTTCTAATAGGGGCTCATTGTAACGCATTGTTACAACACACCCTACCTGCGCAACTGGGATTTAACCCCGGCTCGTGTCTTCTGCTGTTAGATCAGCATTAAAGAACCATCTCAACTGTTAAATTACAGATAGAAGATTACAATAACATCAGATTTGTCTTATTTTAACACAAAAAAACAGAGATGAAAAATAAACTTAAGTATGAAAATTACGTTTGCTGGTTAAAAAAATGTTCAGTGATATCTTCCAAAGATTTTTTAATTTTGGCGCAATTTTTTCTCTAAATAACGTTGATATGGCAACTAGTAAATACACAAAGTTTCGTCATGCTGGCATGTGTGGAAAGTTTTAAACCATGCGTGTTACAACTAACCCCGCGTTAGGTTGTGCCCCGCTCTTCCCTATCCTTCTCTGCCTTTGATATCCTACAATCCTTTGCATTCTATTCTGTGACATTTGAGCTAGAAAAAGAAAGATGGCGTCTGAAAGTTGCGTTTGCTGGTCAGTTTGTATGTAGGGGAGCGCGGGGCACAACCTAACGCGGGGTTAGTTGTAACACGCATGGTTTAAAACTTTCCACACATGCCATGATGACGAAACTAGTTGCCATATCAACGTTATTTAGAGAAAAAATTGCATCAAAATAAAAAAAAATCTTTGGAAGATATCACTGAACATTTATTTAACCAGCAAAAGTACATTTCTTAAGTTTATTTTTCATCTCTATGTTTTGTGTTTATTCAAAATAAGACAAATCTGATGTTATTGTAATCTTCTTTCTGTAATTTAACAGTTGAGATGGTTCTTTAATGCTGATCTAACAGCAGAAGACACGAGCCGGGGTTAAATCCCAGTTGTGCAGGTGGCTCATGTTGTAACACTGCGTTACAATGAGCCCCTATTAGAACTATGCTGTTATATTCTATACTTTTATGAATTCTTTTGAGAAACCATGAGAAAAGGGTGAATAATGAGTCAATGTTAACTGTGTTTTGAGGTGTGTTTGTTGTCAAACTCAAAAATGTGTATATTTTTAATGACTAAAAAATGCCATTGTTATTATTTTAAAAAGTTAATAATTTTATTTTATTTACAAAACATTTTAGTTTGTCTTGGATATTTTTTGATTATCATTTGATTGTCATTTGGTGATGTTACAATGTGCCCCTCACATGTTGTCACATTTCACTTCCATACGGGGTAAATCAAGAAAAAAGTATACACTGTATTAATGAAACAAAACCACATAACTGTACTAGATGTGTGAAATTAATGTGGGGAAAAATAAATACTCTGAACCCCAAATGGATTTACACAAACTGAGAAAGTCAAAAAGTGTTTGTTTATGCCCCGCTCTCCCCTATATTTCCTGATGTTTATTTAATGTCAAGCCTCTTTGAATCTGAATGATCAAGTCAAGCCAGTACGTGCAGTTGTATTATAATGAAGAAAATATGTCCGAAAGGTTTGGACTATAATGAGTAAGCAATGACAGATTTTTAATTTCAGGCTTTTCAGTTTAAAATAAATCACTCTACGTTCCTTTAAAGAGAAACAGCTATGAGATCCCTGCAAACGCTCTGTTAGGAAAACAGATGCTAGTACTCGGGGAATCTTCCCGCTGGCTAATCAAAAGCTACCAAGTCCTGTGAAAGCAGAGTAAAAGCACTGTTCTTGTCACTCACCTTCAGCATAACATCCTTAAGGCAGAAAGTTATCAGTTGGTCATGTCAGCGGTAAGTTTTTCTGTTATTCCCTCAGCTTCCTCTTCATGCACATGTCACAGGAGAAATGTATACATAATAAATATGTGATTATTTTGCATATTTTAAAGTGCCTTATTAGCACCAGCATGAAGCTTTTAAAGTATCAAATATATTGTTATAAATAAACCATTGCCCTGGTGAGATAATCAATGTCAAACAGTTGACAGATTCCCCCTAGCTACTTCGGTATTTGACAAATCTCATATGATGTTCATTAAAATTGCACAAAAAACCCTGTATAAAATAACAATTTAAAAATGTCTCCTGCCATTTTGCAATAGTGCCTATGGAAATGTTCATCATTAAAGCTAAATTTCTTTGCCCTGTACATTTATGTAGTTGAAGAATACTTCTTGTTGCCTTGGCTTTAAATGGCCCACAAATGAGCCCTTGGATTCCCCCAGAGAGGGTCTACTTTTGCGGAGGCTGATCGAGGGTGTGCCCACAAGGCATAAAATGTACTTGAGGGTTACTGGGGCCCTAATCACTGGAGAGAGTGATACTGGAGAGGTGTGTGCCGTCTCAGAGCTGATGAGCTATTCACTGCCTGTATACTGCAGTGAGGGAACTCTCTGACCTAGTTGGGTATTGCCTTTAGTGCTGCTACTAATGAGTAGAGATGTCACAGGCTGTTGCCCACATCCCAATTATCTCTGCTTCTACTTCAAATCAAGGAAAACTCTGTTTAACAGACAACAGATCTGCGGTCAAAGATTCCGCAAAAGGTTCAGCATCAGAATTTACAGAGGCTGGTAACAAACAGGTAATCACAGCTTGTAAAAAAAAAGCATAGTTGCTAGTATGACATACCTTTTATGCCAATAGTTATAGTCAATATTGAGTAGCTTAACTTACATTTTAAACTAAATATCCCAGGTTACTTTATCTGCTTTTGTTCCACCAACGAAAAGTTCCAAAAAAAAAAAAAACAAACAAAAAAAACAACACCAGCATTAAGCATTTCCAACCCCAAACAGTAGTGTGTCATTCATGAACAGTTCGTTCATTTTGTGCCACTTGAAGTAGAAGATGCAATTCTATTTTTCATGATTTATCATTGGCTGCATTATATGATTTCCTAATTCAGAATATGATCAATGATTGCACATCTAAAGATGTTTGGGGAATCTGGTTATTTATTTAACTATCTGGAAATTTAACTTGAACAAATGAACGAAATGAATAAACTGACTTGAACAAAGTTCAAGATCAATTCAATAAAATCATTTGATCTTCACACCAATAAAACACAGAGTATTGGTGTTTCGCTGCTGAATGAATAAGTGTTTTTGAGAGAGAGAGAAAAAAAACAGTTAATTAAATGATTCAATGATTTGCTTAAAGACCCCCTGTGGTGAAAATCAAGTTCTAGGGCCCTATTTTAACCATCTGAGGGCAGGGTCTGAAACCCATGGCGCAGGTGCACTTAGGGCATGTCCAAATCCACTTTTGCTAGATAAGCGACATAAAAAACAATTGGTGCGCCAGGCGCATGGTCCAAAAAGGTTGTACCTATAGTCTCTTAATGAGCCATAGGTGTGTTTTGGGCTTAATGTGCAAAAAAAACAATCAGAGTCTCATCTCCCATTCCCTTTAAAAGCCAGTTGTGCTTGCACCAGGGTGGATTGGCTATGTACATGGTGGAATTTGCAAGCCGAAAATCAACTGGACGTGAAAATGATAACTGTGTTGGGCTGAAACTTGCAAAAAACACTTGCGTCACACCTGTATGATATTGTACCATAATGTTGTTTATATGTCTATGTGGAGTTTTTAATATGCTTTAAAACAGACCATGTGCAAATTCATGTCAACACCTTTGCTGAGTATTTTCTCCTTAAAACGGCAGTGAAACAAAGACAGTCTTAAAAACGTCACAAAACGACCTTGTTACCAATCCCATCAGTGTACAGGCAGGCTTTAGCATATCATCATTACTATGCCGCGAGGCATGGGAGTCTCGAGAGAAGCCTGGTTATCCCGGTATATATATTTTTTGATATGAAAAATCGGGTATAAGAATATAGCAGGTGAATTATATATATGATGTACACTCACCTAAAGGATTATTAGAAACACCATACTAATACTGTGTTTGACCCCCTTTCGCCTTCAGAACTGCTTTAATTCTACGTGGCATTGATTCAACAAGGTGCTGAAAGCATTCTTTAGAAATGTTGGCCCATATTGATAGGATAGTATCTTGCAGTTGATGGAGATTTGTGGGATGCACATCCAGGGCACGAAGCTCCCAATCCACTACATCCTAAAGATGCTCTATTGGGTTGAGATCTGGTGACTGTGGGGGCCATTTTAGTACAGTGAGCTCATTGTCATGTTCAAGAAACCAATTTGAAATGATTCGAGCTTTGTGACATGGTGCATTATCCTGCTGGAAGTAGCCATCAGAGAATGGGTACATGGTGGTCATAAAGGGATGGACATGGTCAGAAACAATGCTCAGGTAGGCCGTGGCATTTAAACGATGCCCAATTGGCACTAAGGGGCCTAAAGTGTGCCAAGAAAACATCCCCCACACCATTACACCACCACCACCAGCCTGCACAGTGGTAACAAGGCATGATGGATCCATGTTCTCATTCTGTTTACGCCAAATTCTGACTCTACCATCTGAATGTCTCAACAGAAATCGAGACTCATCAGACCAGGCAACATTTTTCCAGTCTTCAACTGTCCAATTTTGGTGAGCTTGTGCAAATTGTAGCCTCTTTTTCCTATTTGTAGTGGAGATGAGTGGTACCCGGTGGGGTCTTCTGCTGTTGTAGCCCATCCGCCTCAAGGTTGTGTGTGTTGTGGCTTCACAAATGCTTTGCTGCATACCTCGGTTGTAATGAGTGGTTATTTCAGTCAAAGTTGCTCTTCTATCAGCTTGAATCAGTCGGCCCATTCTCCTCTGACCTATAGCATCAACAAGGCATTTTCGCCCACAGGACTGCTGCATACTGGATATTTTTCCCTTTTCACACCATTCTTTGTAAACCCTAGAAATGGTTGTGCGTGAAAATCCCAGTAACTGAGCAGATTGTGAAATACTCAGACCGGCCCGTCTGGCACCAACAACCATGCCACGCTCAAAATGGCTTAAATCACCTTTCTTTCCCATTCTGACATTCAGTTTGGAGTTCAGGAGATTGTCTTGACCAGGACCACACCCCTAAATGCATTGAAGCAACTGCCATGTGATTGGTTGATTAGATAATTGCATTAATGAGAAATTGAACAGGTGTTCCTAATAATCCTTTAGGTGAGTGTATATTATGAAGTTATGATTAACTATCTGCCTTTCTCCACTGACGTTCCGAGTTGTTCAAAGCATTTCTAAGGATACTGATATTTAGAAGGCAGACTCAGATGGTGAATGGCAACATGGCTTGTGTAGCATTAGTAACATCTAATGTGTAACACATTATTAGCTGTTTGATAACGTAGTCAAGCAAAAGGCTAATCATATTAATTACCTTTATGTGTCTGACGTTGTAAAGAGTGATACCATTGTGCAGCGTTTACTACATATTCATTGATCCGTGCATTCTAAATGAAGTAAGGATGTAGCATTACATTCAACCTATTTTAAGGTATGAGGAAATATTTTCTCAAAGATGAGTTTACTACAGTACTACAGTAGACTACAGGGGGACTTTAAAAATTAATCATGCACAGAGCGACTATGCATCATCTGGAACGTGCAAATAAAGAAAATTATTTAAGAAAACTTAAAATGGAGGAAAACATGTTACACTGGAGCTAAATAAGCTAAAAAAATAGTAATAAAAACTTTTTAAAACTGGATTGCTGAGTAATAATAATACTTTATGAAGTATATTAATATCGTTGCAGTGTTTGTCTTTTTGCTAGACCAATTGTTTTCTGTTTCATAATGTTTTTGTAATGTAGTATTTTTCTTAGTGTAGCTTCCCAGCTAACAGAGAACGTTCTCAGAACGTTCCTAGAATAATGTCATAGAAAGGCTCTCTAAAAGTTATGAACAAACGTTCTTCCAGTAACATTAACAGAACAGTTTTTTTACATCCAGAGACCCGGACCCAGGGAATGGCGTGCCGGAAGCCCGTAAAAAGAGGTGCGTTGCGGGTTGGGCCAGAGACTTCCAGGACGTGACGAGTGAGACCGTACGTTATAAAAACGTACAGAGTCCTAAAGCTGAACGAAAATATTTAGTTGGAAGGTCATCTAAGGTTTTTTTTTTTTTTTTTTTTTTTTTTATTATACTTGAAACTTTTGTATTCAACACTCTTAACATTCTTAATTTTTACATTGTCTCATTTTACAAACATAATTATATGTTCCCTTAATGTTCACCTAACTAAGGAAAAAGTTTTGTTTAGATTTACAAAGAATTCAAAGAACATTAAAAATAATGTTTCTATAACTTAATGGGAACGTTAGCAATAATTCTTAGAGCATATTTTTGTTAGCTGGGATTTAGCTGATTTACAAGTAAAATAATAACACATTTAAATTCAAATACATTTTTCTGCATATTTATTTAGTAAAGTAGCCGTGCATATCAAAATAAAGCCCTTCAGGGTGATGCAAAGACCCTGATCGCCCTGTCATTGTTTATTGTCACAATGACCAGCTGACCATACAATGTCCATTACTTATGTTTCTGCTAGCATTCCCCAGCATTCACTAATGTGCAGTTTTGCAGAGGAAGCACTGCAGTCAGCCTCTTTGTCTCCTTTGTCTCCGGCACTGCACAAACCTCCCTCCTCTCCTAGAGGGACCCAGAGAGAAGAACACTCGGAACAAAGGGTTCTCTCCCACTCATACACACAAAGTCAACCAAAAAACCACACAAAAGACAAAAAAAAAAGCAAACAGACTAACAATACGTACATATCTTCCATGCTATTTCATGGCTTTTATCAGATATGGCATGCCAAGAAAGCGGCAAACTACATTACACTTAACACAAAATGAAATCTTGGCCATGTATTGATGTTTTCACAAAGCAATTAATTCTGATTTATCGCGTTACTTGCTCAAGGATCTACAATAATCACCTTGAGAAACTCTAAATTACCCTGTCTATTTTAAAAGCATTCCACATTCAATACGCCTCTTTAACTACAAATTATTTTGTTACAGCTGCATTGCAGGAACCGAGTTATCGGCAAAACGACTTTATCAACTAAAATAATGAGGTATGAGGGTATTAAAATGCAAAACTGATCCAAATATGTCAATGTTCGTAATGCAGTGAGAAAACATCAATAAACAGTAGGTCTGTGTCCTAATATGAGAAATGTGGTGCAAGTCTCTCATATAATGGCCTGCCACTGTTCCCAGTGTGAGTGTGGTTATACATTCAGAGATCCAAGAAAAGGATCTTTGATGATAAGCAGGCATTTTCAACCATATTCTGCACTATTTATTTCCACCAAGATGTGAAGGTTAGATTTCATTCACTTATTCTCCATAAAACTTATCTGAGAAACAGATAAGAGCTGAATGCAGGGAGACGGGCGGCAGAAACCCAGCAGATTTCTCTGCTTTTTCAACTTCAGAGAAAGACGGAAAGATAAAAGGAGGTTGTACAGTTAGCCATTGGAGACCACCACACAAGCGCAAACTCTCTTCCATCTCTGCTTAACTGATGCATTATGGGGAGATTCTATAGTTTCCTTTGTTCAAGATCAGTGGGTTTGTAAAGAGTTTTTTTAAATACTATGAGACATCTGTGCTGGTGCACAACAACAACCACAATGTGCATGTGCTAGGTGGGTAAATTATTACTTTTAAAATAATTTTATATGGGTAAATGATAAATAAGAATGTCAACAATAGAATAATCACAACAGCAACTTCATGGGTGTTTCTTAAACGGAAGGCTGCATCCTATTGAGACTGCGTCCTTCCTAGTCCAGTCCTTCTGAGGCTTGTAGGCTCGAGCCCTCCTCAGCAATTAAACACTTGAATGAGAATGAGTCTTTTGAGTGTGCATGTGTAACGGAGGCCAGCTAGTAGTCGCTGTGCGAGTAAACATCACTCCTTTGATCTCAAGAGACACTCTTGCAACTGACGTTAGGGGTTGCAGCCTTTAGCTTCCTTGTTAGAGTGTCTGACTCTCATGTCGGTGGACCCAGGTTCAAGTCCCGCTTGGAGCGGGGCCGGTTGAAACAGTAAGGGTTACATTGGTGCCGTGATCCGGATGGGAGTGAGGTTTAGGGGGGTGAGTGTAACAGAGGCCAGCTAGTAGTCGCTGTGCGAGTAAACATCACCCCTCTGATCTCAAGAGACGCTCTTGCAACTGACGCTAGGGGTTGCAGCCTTTAGCTTCCTTGTTAGAGTGTCTGACTCTCATGTCGGTGGACCAGGGTTAAAGTCCCGCTTGGAGCAGGGCAGTTCGAACAGTAAGGGTTACATTGGTGCCGTGATCCGGATGGGAGTGAGGTTTAGGGGGGTGAGTGTAACAGAGGCCAGCTAGTAGTCGCTGTGCAAGTAAACCTCACTCCTCTGATCTCAAGAGACGCTCTTGCGACTGATGCTAGGGGTTGCAGCCTTTAGCCTCCTTGTTAGAGTGTCTGACTCTCATGCTGGTGGACCAGGGTTAAAGTCCCGCTTGGAGCAGGGCAGTTTGAACAGTAAGGGTTACATTGGTGCCGTGACCCGGATGGGAGTGAGGTTTAGGGGGGTGAGTGTAACGGAGCCCAGCTAGAAGTTGCTGTGCGAGTAAACCTCACTCCTCTGATCTCAAGAGACGCTCTAGCGACTGATGCTAGAGGTTGCAGCCTTTACCCTCCTTGTTAGACTCTCATGCTGGCGGACCCGGGTTTGAGTCCCGCTTGGAGCAGGCAGATTTAAACAGTAGGGGTTACACATGGCTACGTCACACGTTCCGGCCCCCATTGTCGCGGCACGAAAATACTATTAAAACTTAATTTTGGAAAAATACATAATTAACTGGCTTTCTATTAATGCAATACAGTGAATGACAACCATCTGCAAATCTCCCAGTGGCTTAGATTATTGTCAGTTTAATGTTAGTGATTAATTTACCGCAAAACAAAAGATAACATCAATGCTTTCATGTCCGAAAACATTATTTTTATCTTACATTTCATAATAAACTCAGACAAGTTCAGTACCGATTAGTTTTCCATCAGTTTATTTTTGTGAATTTAAATGTGTGCAAAGGATTGTGGGTGATTTAAGGCCCCGAATGATACATCCGATGCATCCTTCAAAACAGGCCGAATGAAGGCTGTGAAACGAAGGCTGTCTTCCAAGGATCCTTCAAGTTGAGATGGCCTTCAGTGACTTTTGATAACGTGGCAGCCAAGATATGCAGCCTTCGTAGGATACAGCCTTCTGTTTGAGAAACACCCTATGACATTTTTTAGGAAAAGTTTCATTTAAATACTTATGTGGTATCAAGTAGCAATACATCTTAATCATTATTCCTAAAAAAGTTAAAAGTTTATATCATGAATTATTAGTTCATTAATAGTGTTATACAACCTGAAACAACCAAAGAAAGAATCAAAATTTTAATTTAGAAACATGTTCATCATAGAAAAGGTGGATTCAAGTTGAGTTGTATGAATTGCATTTTTATGCATACATGAATAGTTAGGACAAAACATGTCAGTCGTTATATTTCATTTTTAATATCTTAATATCTCTAACTATCAGTGCAATCAGTCTTTCTTCATACATGTCCACTGTGCACGAGAAGCAACAATCAACCCTCAATCATGTGATAAATCGTTTCCCACGATTGTGAGTGCTGTGCAAGTACATTTATGCCGCCTCTGCGCTTTGAAAAGTCTGTGTAAATTATGTGTGTTCGTTTGTAATGAGATCACACAGAGGAGTCCTTGCATTAAAGCTCAGATTTTGCATTTAATATTCGAAGATTACATTCTCAGCTCACGCTGTAATGCTCCAGGGATGTTTTTCCCATGCCGCCACCTTCCTCCTCCTCTCTCTCGCTCTCTCTCTCTCTCTTTTTTTTCACAAGAAGCATTTTCTCACACTCTGTTCTGGGTCTCGCCATCACTTCAAAGGCCCTGATTGTCATTAGCGGAGTCTGTGTTATGAATATTACATCTGTGGCATGAGGCAGTGCCGTGCCGCATAACCTGCCTCGACAACCGCATCAAATATTTAACTAGGTGACTGCAGGCACTCTTGTGTGAGTCTGTCTGAAAAGAGAGAGAGAGAGAGCGAGAGAGAGGGATGCTTTGAATGAAGTGTTTGTGGGGGTCGAGGGTTTAAGTTGTTCATCATTTACATGCTGGGAGTGCTGATCCTGACAGCAGCCACCACCTCATCATACCACTTAGGGAAATGAAAAGAACGAGACAGAGAGAGATGGTGGCAGAAGGTTAGGGGACAGGGAGGAGGGTGGGGCGAAGGGGTTAGTTTTAATCAACTTGCTGTATAAAGCTTACTTATGCAAACGGATCCCTGTGTGGATGAGATGCGGATGATATCCCTGACAGAATGTCAAACAGCGATGAGATAACAGATAGCTGAGACGTAAGAGTCAATGTGTATTTCCGCTGTAAATGAACATAACAGCCAGGTTAATCATGCACAAAGAGCAGAATTTGAAAATATGAATAGGCCCAACATTTGATCATTTATAGAAGCAAACATAGTACTGCCATGCATAATGTAACTTCTTGTCTTCATTGGCTATAGAATATCATACACTACTGGTCAAAAGTTTTTGAAAGAACCCAGCAAGCAATAGCTGTCATTTCACCATGGTTACATGTCGTTTTTTGCCAAAAATAACTTGAGATGTATGATATTCTATCATGTAAGCAAAGTCAACAGTGATTACAAGGTGTTTGGTTTCATTTCTTGCATGTTCATGTTCTAGATGACTAGTCTATTCTTGGGCTATGGTTAGACGTCTATTAAATTTTCACACTGACAGCCCAAATTTTGTCTGGTTTTAGCCTAGATGTCAGGGCTGTGTTTGGACGGCTATTAGACGTCTTTTAAACGCAAAATTGCCTCTTATGCTCACCAAGGCTGCAAAATAAAGCCATAATATAATATTATTTCTGCAATGACAAAGCTGAATTTTCAGCAGCATTTTCTGCAGTCTTTAGTGTCACATGATCCTTCAAAAATAACCGCAAAAGAAACCGCAAAACACTACCATTTAAAAGTTTGGAGTAGGCAGGATTTAGGGGGAAAAAAATAGGTAACACTATTTTACAGTGTCCTTGTTACATAGTATGTTACAAGTACTTACCATAGTAATAACAGTAAATTCACGAGTTCACGCTTACATATATTTTTATATTTGTATATACATGACATACTTATAAGCGTATTTGGCATGCTCTCCGGGGGGGGAGGGCTTCGAGCTTGGAATTTGACCCGAACCCAGAGAAGCCCCCTGTGTATGTAAGTGGTTGGAACTAAAAGTGTGGAGAAGGGGTGGTGGAGGGATGCTGATAAACTGTCAATAAACGGAGGTAAGACTGCTGCGTGTATATATACCTCTATTGTTGATTAGCTGAGTGCTCTCCACTTCAATTATCTGAACGTGCTCCTCCCGAACCTTGTTAATAAAACATCATTTATGCATAATAACATGCAACTAACTCTCAACCAAACCATAATCCTAAACCAAAACAATAGTAAGTACAAGTAATACCTTAATATTTCTCAATACTTAAATATATAACTACACTGTAACAATGACACCTTAAAATACACAGACACATTACATCCCAGAAAGCAATTTTGCATTTAAAAGATGTCTAATAGCCATCCAAACACAGCCCTGACAAATTTGGGCTGTCAGTGAAAATTTAATAGACATCTAACAATAGCCCAAGAATAGACTAGTCATCTAGAACATAAACATGTCAAAGAAATGAAACCAAACACCTTGTAATCACTGTTGACTTTGCTTACATTATGGAATATCATACATCTCATAAGTTATTTTGGCAAAAAAATGACATGTAACCAAATTCATTGTTATTTTGGCTAGAAGTGGGTTACTCATAGTCGGACTTTATTGGGTCTGTAGTTAACTAGTACTAGTAGACGGTGAAATTAGCTATTGTTTGCTGGGATTGATCAAAAATTTAACTTTCAAAACAGTTACAGCTAAAGACTTTTTAAGACTTTTACAAAAATTTCCTACTGCAAATAAATGCTGTTCTTTTGAACTTTCTATTCATCTTACAATCCTGAAAAACATGCATCACAGTTTCCACAAAATATTAAGCAGTAAAAACTCAATACTGGTTATAACAAGAACCCTTAATAACTGAACACCAATATTAACTGAGCACCAAATCAGCATATTCAAATTATTTCTCAATGAATGTATTGTTTTAAAAAATATCTTAATTAATCCAAACCTTTGATCAGTGAACCTTCAGCTAAGGTCTAGCTGTAAGGAAAAGAATTGATTTCCATTTCCCCCAAAAAGCATAACATTTTTCAATATCGTGTATTAGTTCAATGGTAGTTCAGCTATTTTCATAATAGTGTAGCTTTTCCAGTAACAGGCTGGTTTATCAAAATGGTAGAAGTGTAGCATAACCAAACACATTGCTATTTTTAATGAGGGGGAAAGACATCTTACAAACTCACCTAAACTGTCCCTTTTTTCCCTCATAAATCTGATTTATTCTAGTGAATCGGTTTATCCTGAACAGTCCAGTCTCACAAATGTAGTGCTGGACAGTCTGACTCATTCTAGTAAATTGGTTCTCAAACTGTCCTCAGAATCACAAAATGATTCACCAACTGGATTCCTGTATATGTACAATGTTTGGTTATGCAAATTAGGGCAGTTTTGTTGTATTTATAATACACGTTCACATTTGACACTATCATCCCTAATTTTTGATTGTTCATTTACTCAAAACTCCTTTTTGAATGAGCAAAAACAAGCTAAACCTTTAGCTTCTTCAGCACTATATAGGCTAAATAGAGTAACAGAAGAGTTCCCACATGTGTGTGATGCATACAATCCATAAGGAATACATTATGAATCTGTGATGTGCTGCTTTGGCGTTCTAGGTAAAAAAAAAAAAAAAAAAAATCTACCACATAAACTACATGCATGAGCGATATCTATTAAAGTCTGTTTTATCTCATGCACTCACTTTTCTACAAGAAAAAAAAACAAAACATCAAAAGCAAAGAAATTAGGTCAAACTCCAAAGAGGAACGGAAGAACGAAAGTGGAGGCAAGGCAAGGGGTACAATTGAACTGCTGTGTAGTTGGGTACTTTTGGGCAAATCTCGTTAATTATTTTCACAGTCATTTATTTGGTTGCCTTTCAAACTTGATAAATGAAGTGCAATGAAATGGAGAGAACAAAATGCCTTTAGCTGAGGTTCTTACATTTTAAAGCAAATGCATGACAGCCACAACAGTGCAGATCCTCAACAGTGTCAGGAGTCATTGCTGACTGTTTGCCTGAGGTAGTTAATATGCCAGGCGTTATTGCTGCTGTAAAACTGGCGAAATCTGTCAGCTAGATGATGCCTAAGCTGCTTGTCTCCTTTTCGTGTTGCATTAGCTCTGCGACTGCTCTCTTAGATCCTCACTCAGCATTCTGGGTTTTCACCCAGAAAATAAATAAATAAAATGAAATAAAATTTACATAATGTTTGCAATGTCAAGTCAGTCAAACTCAGTTAAATCACTATTTGATATACTATTAGTATTTTATGGTAAATAAGTGCTACTTTATATTTTTAAGTGCTACTAAATATTTAAAGGGGTCATATCATTCATATATATATATATATATATATATATATATATATATATATATAGAGAGAGAGAGAGAGAGAGTATGTTTTTTTATACATACAAAAACATATATTTTCTATAGACATTTTTTTTTATGTTTTATAATTATTTTATCAATTTAATTACTGATGTAAAAACAGTCATAGTTTCCCATGATTATTTTACACACAATCTCAGATAGCAATCTCCTTGTTTTTTCTTTTTACTGCTGTGCTTTTAAGAAGCTCCCCCTTGGCACGTGAAATGAACAACACTGGGGTCAGATCAGGTCAAATATAGTTGTTAACTGCTCCATCCTTCAATAACAGCCTCTTTATGACAGGTCTGTACTTAAATATGACATTTCAGACTTTTCAAATCAGGCTGAATTGATCAGGGCTAAATTGATACTTTGTTAAAAGTAAACTTTGGCTACTTATTTGTAGCTTTTGAAGGAACAGAACAAGGTTTGTCAGGATTATTGGTTCTTTTGGTGTTTTGGAGTAATAATTTGGCTCCAGAATGTTACAGTATATTTTTATTGAGCAGTGATTACAAAGATGTTGGAATCGCATTTCTTTATACATCTCATAGAAAGGGAAATAAATGATACTGAAGGGAGTTACTGAATGTCAAAAAGGAAAAAGAAAAAAGAAAACTGGAAATGAAAAGAGAGAGAGTCTCCACCATTTCCATCCGACAGTATACATGAATTATTTCTCTTCAGAATGTTGAATAAGATTTATTTTAAGGTAAAAGCCAAATAGCTATGAGAGCTCTAGGCTTCATGTTTTATTAATGTAGGACTATTTACTGAAGTTGATGTCAGGTAAGCTAAGAAGCTCCCCAGGCCAGTCTAAGCGCAGAGGGCTTGTGTCCAATATTAGACCCTGTCTAATAAAGAGAGCAGGTCAAGGCCATAGGTAAACATATAGCTGCCATAATTCCCATGGAAGAGGACACAGGGAGCAATAAGAGGCGCTATAATGGTAAAAAAAGAGGGAAAGACACAGACAACAGAGCTAATAATCTCAGTATTGCAATGAACATGGTGAAAAAGCCCATCCATCTTTGGGTTTGGGGTCAGTGTACTTATGCTGTCAGACAAAGGGTCATTGTGAGAAGGGATGGGTATGTGGTTAGGTAATGTTGCCTTTGTGGTGGCCCTTGGGGCAAATATGTTTCAAGTGTGTGCCTGTGTTTATGTACCTCATTTTTCAATCACGAAACGAAGGTGACACATTCTGGAAAACACAGAAGAGCATTGTTTTTTTTATGCAGTAACAAAACATATCTTAAAGTCTGCTACTTAAAGGAACAGTTTGCCTGAAAATGTAAACTACATTTTGTTTCAAACCCTTGTGACTGAAGATGGTCAGTGCTGATTCGTTTTTTATGGAGACTAAAGCTTTCACTTCAACATAGAACACAAAAGCCCCATAAAAAAAGATGTTGTATGACTGCAGATGGCTTGCTTAAAGCATTTGGGTTGTATGGAGCACTTTTATGCTACTTTTATGGTGCTTTTTGAAGCTTTTGGAAAGCTTTAGTTTCCATTCATTTTATTGCATGGAAAGTACAAGGATCTTTGGATAAACTATCCACTTTTGTTCTGCAATTGTCCTTTTATGTGGTCTCAAAGATGCACAGACACATGGCACATCCTGCTGACCGTACATTTACATCTATATGAGAGCATGTGAACCCTTCTATATTCAATTCTTCAATATCATTTCGATTGGTTGAACTGTGGCGTGACTTACATAATCACTTCAATAGTACTTCAGTGTGTCTCTGTCTCAAATAAATGTGACCCACTTAAATTCAACAAGCACTGATCATATTGGCTCACTTCTGTAGTCCTATAAGCCCCTCTGCCAGGTCTCTATACTCAATCATCTTCAATTACAGCTCATATAATCCAGGATATCCCCTTAAAGGCCTGACGTCAAGACTTAACTGAATTTATCCTTTAAATGTAAGGTGTTAAAATTAGTCCAGACAACTTAAACATGTTTTCATCAAAATAATACTGCACATTATGCACATGATTTGCCTTTATTGGTTTAAATAATTTTGCATTAATTTCTACTTTATTAGTTTTATACTTAAAATCCATGCAGTCTTCCAATTATGATATTGTTAATTTTATTTATTGATAATAGATTTTTTATGTTTTTGAAAGAAGTCTCTATAGGGCTGCATTTATTTGATAAAAATGGCAGTGGCTATTTACACTGTGTAAATAGCAACTAGATTCTATTTACACTAAGTGGAAATGAAATGTTCTTAGCAATAGATGATATTTACTCTAAGTGTAAATAGCTGTAGATGCTATTTACTAAGTGAAATAGCATACTAAGTGAAAATAGTGATATATTCTATTTACACCATGCATAGTAGTTCTTTGCAATATGTGTAAATAGTGATTAGATGCTATTTATTTTGACAGATACATACTATTTGCACCTCAGTTTTGTTGCACATTAACAGGATGCAATAATATAGAGTGTAAATTATTATATTTATTAAAATCATTAAATGAATGCTGACTTAATGGAACAGCGCGAGCTCTGCAAAAGGCGGATTCAAACTCGGTCGATCGCATCTAAACCTAGATCCTTGAGCCTTACGCTTTACTGACTATACAACTAAAGACGTTGAAGTATGCACTTCTTTTTTAATGTTGTTTGGCCCAACCAGGCATTGTAGGCCCAACAAGGCACACTATTTGCACAGTGTAAATAGACACTTCGTAAAAAATATTGTGAAAATACTGTAGTATTACAATTTAAAATAAAATGTAATTTATTCCTGTGATGGCAAAGCTGCATTTACTGTCATATGATCCTTCAGAAATCATTCTAATATGCTGATTTGGTGCTCAAATAACAAATGTTGAAAAAAGGTGTGCCGTTTAATATTTTTTTTGTGTAATACATGATCATTTTATTTGAAATATAAATCTTTTGTAACATTATAAATGTCTTTACAGTCACTTTGGATTTAAAAGTACCACATTCTATTAAAAATACTGACCTCAAACTTCTGATTCTGAATAATATAATAGAAGTTGCATTATACGAACATACACAATGCCAGACAATAGTCAAACCTAATGTCCAAACCAATAGTCAAACCACGAAGCTCCCGTTCCACCACATCCGTTCCTTTCAAAATGGCGCCGCTGTGTTTGGTCGCCGTTCAGGTCGCTCCGCGAAGACTGTGCTTTTATTTACTATTTTACTTTCTTTTACTCTCAGTTTTTACAAACTTATCATCTGCATTGATCTACTATGACAGCAAAACTCTTTTGGACATTGGTTACCTCTACACTGGACTGCTTCAGGACACTTTCACCGATCCCCTGTGGCCATCTGAGATCCTTCGGAACGCCGAGTTGAACAATGGACAGAGCCGATAGCGAAGAATCAAGAAACACCGTGGGAAACGCGCTGGAATTCGTAACAGACTGAGGAAAAGGGCATTCAGACCTCCTCTCCCGAGCATTCTTCTAGCAAATGTTCAATCCTTGGATAATAAGATGGACGATCTTAGAGCCAGGATAAGTTTTCAACGGGACATGAGAGACTGTAATATCTACTGTTTGTCCGAAACATGGCTCACGCCCGCGGTCCCGGACACAGCTGTGACGCCGTCGGAGAACTTCTCTGTTTTTCGGATGGACAGAACAGCCGAGGCCGGTAAATCCAAAGGCGGTGGAGTGTGTTTCATGATCAACAAGAAATGGTGCGATCCCAGGAACATCACCATTCTCTCGCGGTCCTGCTCGCCTCATCTGGAACATTTAACAATCATTTGCCGTCCATTCTATCTGCCGAGGGAGTTTTCTGCGGTTGTCGTGACCGCCGTTTACATCCCACCACAGGCAGACACAGCGCTGGCTTTATCTGGCCTTCATGATGTTGCCAGCGGCATCATAAACCAACATCCCGACGCGGCATTCATTGTCGCGGGCGATTTTAACAAAGCAAACCTAAAGAAAGTCCTGCCAAACTTTCATCAGCACGTCTCCTGCCCCACACGAGGAGCAAACACACTGGATCATTGCTACACCCCGTTTAAGAACGCCTATAAAGCGCGGTCACTTCCAGCGTTTGGCAAATCGGATCATGCCGCCATTTTCCTCACTCCCGAATACAAACAAAAGCTCCTCCAGGAACCCCCGGTGAGGCGGGAAGTTAAGCGTTGGTCACCCCACTCAGAGACCGCGCTACAGGCAGCCTGGGACTGGGACATGTTCCGGGCGAGTTCAGCTGACGTCAGTGAGTTCACAGATGTGGCGCTTTGCTTCATCGACATGCTTACAGAGCAAGCCACGCAAACAATAACAATAACGTCCTTCTCAAATCAGAAACCGTGGGTGGACAATTCAATCCGCGCGGCAGTGAATGCACGCACTGCTGCTTACAACGCCGGTCTCCATTCAGGGAATATGACTGAATACAGAACGTCCTGTTATGCTCTCAGACGAGCAGTTAAAGCCGCAAAACTCCGTTATAAAGACCGAGTGGAGTCTCATTTCCAACTCAACGACTCGCGCCGCATGTGGCAAGGTCTGAGGTCCATCTGCTCTTTTGGATCTAAATCCTCTGCAGAGGCGAACCGCTGCTCGTGAACGCGACCTCTTTCTACGCTCGCTTTGACTGTAACGCGTCCGAAGTGGCGCGTTAGTTAAACAGCAACAATCACGTGATCTCTGTCTCAGAGGATGAAGTTCGGAGAGCACTCAAGCAGGTCGTGTTCGCGGTCCTGTGCTGATCAGCTCGCCCGGGTTGTTTACATCTATCTTTAATGAGTCCTCGCTACATCTGTGGTCCCCACCTCCTTCAAAAAATCCACCATCATCCCTGTCCCTAAGAACAGTAAACCCTCTTGCCTAAATGACTATCGTCCAGTGGCTCTCACGTTATAGTCATGAAGGTCTTTGAAATTAAAAACACCATTTGCGCCTTCCCAATGGCACTTTGACCCTCTTCACTTTGAAGATGCCAATAGATCTCATCTCTCATGTCCTCCACTCCTCCCTCACTCACATCGACAGCAAAAGTGGGAACTACGTAAGGCTGCTATTTATTGACTATAGCTCAGCCTTTAACACCATAGTTCCCACCAAGCTAACCTCCAAACTCCTGGATCTCGGCCTGAATCCTTCTCTGCCACTGGATTGAGGACTTCCTCACTGGCAGGCCTCAGGTGGTGAGAATAGGCCAGTCCACCTCCTCCTCCATCACCCTGAGTGTGGATGCTCCACAGGGCTGTGTCCTGAGTCCCCTGCTCTACTCTCTCTACACGCATGACTGTTTGTCCACACACAGCTCCACCTCTATCATCAAATTTGCTGATGATACTGTTGTCCTGGGCCTCATTTCCAACAACAATGAGACGGCATACTTGGGCGAGGTGGAGCATCTAACATCATGGTGCCAGGACAACTGTCTCTCTCTGAATGTTGGCAAGACCAAAGAAATGATTGTGGACTTCAGGAAGAGACAGCAACGGACATACTCCCCCTCATGATCAGCGGGTCACCAGTAGAGAGAGTGAGCAGCTTCAAGTACCTGGGTGTAAACATCTCCGAGGACCTGACCTGGACTGCTCACATTCAGACACAGGTGAAAAAGCCAGGCAAAGACTGTACCACCTGCGCCAGCTGAGGAAATTCAGGGTTTCACCAGCTATCCTGAAAACTTTCTATTTAGGGGCGATAGAAAGTGTTTTAACTCAGTGCATCACAGCGTGGTATGGGAACAGCACCAGTCATGACCGCAAAGCCCTGCAAAGAGTCGTGCGCTTATCCGAGCGTATCTCAGGGTCAGCTCTCCCGTCTCTGCAGGACGTCTACACCAAACGCTGCAAAGGTAGAGCTACCAAGATCATCAAGGACTCTAATCACCCTGCAAACCCTCATTTCACGCTGCTGCCATCTGGTAAGCGCTTCCGAAGCCTGATGGCCAAAACTGAGAGACTCAGGAGAAGCTTCTTCCCCCAGGCCATCAGACTCCTGAACTTAACGTCACGTGACTTCACTTCTGGATAAACATCGACATACTGACATTGCACTGCACTTTCTGTTCTCGTTGTTACTGTGTAACAACCTGTTATAAACCTGTTTGCACATTATACTCTTTATACATTTGTTAACCACATATTTATAAGTCTACAGTTTACTCACTGCACAGTCTACTTCAATTATTTTATTCCACTTTATCCTTATTTGTTACTTTGTTTTTTTTTCTTGACTTGATTATTTATAATTCTACAGATATAGACATTATATATATATATATATATAGTACTTTTTTTTTATCCTATTTCTATATAATTTCCTCCTTGTGTTTTTAACTGTGAATTTGCACTGTCCATGGAGCGGACCTGTTTACATTTCACTGCCGGTTGTATATTCTGTATATAACTGTGTATGTGACAAATAAAACTCTTGAATCTTGAATCTCTTGAATCTTGAACCTTCCACCATTGAGTTTCCAGGCTTTTTAACGATCTGATTATTACCTCACCTCAACACCTGCCACCAAAACCATCATGGGAGGCAGAGGTGTTGCCTCACTCATTGATGTGTTTAGGCTGTAGAGGACTGACAAGTATCCAGCCTCTATAGATTCTTCAATGATTAGCTTATGTAAATGTCATGGAGAAAATTCACACAGGACTCAAAGCACATGTTCACACAGAGGGGCCCGCACCTGTGTGTCGTGGGTTTCCCACAAATGGTTTTTAATTGCTTTACAGGACGACACCTGCACTGGTTCTTAATGCTGCAAGACATTAAGACCATCATTATCATAGGGAAACATATTAATGGTCCCAAGACAAATAGCCCAGAGAAATTGCTTTAGCCAATTGGTTTTTGTATGTGACACTGTACATTGAAGTACATGGTCAATTATCTATGGTAATTGACGTTTTTTCCCTCTCTCTTTCTAAACAGAGAAGAGAAAAAACAGCGGTGAGATGTAATGACCACTCATTTTACAACCAGGGACAAAAAAAAAAAAAAATTTTACCAAATTACCTACTTCAAGCTGACTACCATGACCTACTTCAACCCATTTCTGCTGTATTTAGTTTTCTAGCCTGTACATTTTAAGATCTACAAGTTAATTTCACCACATTCACCAAAAGTGATCATAAAAAGCATCGGATCATAACACACAGTGAGCTTTTTTTAGATAACCAATTTTCTCGCGCTACTGGGTTAAAATAATGTTAGCGCTCAGACCTTCCAGTAAGCTGTGAAGATACCTCTGCCGTGATTTCTCTACAATCTCCTGCACAGCTTTACAGTGTAGGAGATTAAGCAGTTGGGTTTGAGGCTGTTGTACTGAGAAATCAATAAGGATCAGTGATGTTAGCTTATAGGCCAGCTAATCCTGATCTTAACAAGCGCATCCTTCAGCCTGCTTCACCACTAACTCCTAACAATCACTAGTCAGCCAAATGAATGAGGGGGCACAGGGAAGTGACTGTGGCCTTTAGGCAAGTGGGGCCTGGTATTGATCTGGTACAGTTTCTAAACAACACCGCTGGGTATCAGAGGACATAATCCGAAAGGCATCTACACAAGTCTTCAGCCCAAATCCACCAATTTCTGGGACAAGGAACTATATCAACCACATCGGCATCTTATAAATGGTGTTCAGAGAGAGAAAACAAGAAACAAAAGCAAACGTGGTTCGATGGAGAGGAACATGAACAAAAACATGATCTGGAGTGCAAGTCTGATAAAATAAAGTCTAGGTATTGACTTTTCCATTTTTATTTTAGGTATTTATTTAATACATTTATAGTTTTATTTATCTTTAAACAATTAAAACAGTTCTTTAAATTGTAATATTTCACAATATTATAGTTTTACTGTATTTTTGATCAAATAAATGCAGTCTTTGTGAACATTACTTTCAAAAACATTAAATAATCTTACCGACACCAAACGTCTGAATGTCAGGGTAAACTAGTGTACAGTCTAAATCAGTTGATCTCAGTTCTGGCCCTCAAGGTCCACTTTCCTGCAGAGTTTTAGCTCCAACCCAAACCAAACACACCTGAACAAGCTAATCAAGGTCTTCAGAATTACTAGAAAGTTACAATAGTTGAAACTCAGAAAAGAGGGTGAGAGGATCCAAATGCAGTGGCGTTCAATAAATCAAGCAACAATACACAAGGAGCCATGAGCAAAGTAACAGAACTGTGACCTTGAGGAACAAGACCCAACAATGAACACTGGAGTTTAAATGCACAAAGGGTAATAGACAAACAAGACACACCTGGGAACAGTCAGAAAACTAATAAACAAGAAAACTACAAACTGACTACAAAACAGAGACCAGGCAGGAAGTAACTTAAAAGACACAATATTTGTACAATATTTATTTAAATAAATGTCAATTTGATTTATAATATAATGCTATAATAAAATATAATAAATAAAATAAAAAAATGCATTCAAATCTACAGTATAGTCAGTTTGTTGATAAGGAGATAACAGATAGAAAGAATTTAATGATTATAGTGACAATCAGTAATACAATATAATTATTCTACTTGCTCTTAGGATACATAAAGATACATATGAAGACACATGAAGAATTGTCCTTTTCTGCTGTCCCTTCACGTCTGTCTGTGTAGTGTAGTAGGATAGAAAATGGTGTCCAGTGGGGTGTGAAATTTGTCTTGTGAAGAGATGAGGTCGAGATAAGGGGCCTAGATCTACAGCCTGATGGAAGGTGTGCTTGGAAGAAAAGACTTAATTTAGAGATGGGATACAGGGCTGAGCAAGGGGAAAAGTCGAGTGGAGGAAAACGAAGTCTGATGGACCCAATGTGGCTGGGATTTTTCGGTGCTCCAGGTTTGAGCACCTGTGGTAATGCAGCCCATTTGTCTCAGCAAGGTAAGGACCTGCCACAGCTTCCTTTCGGGCTGTCCACTGACACCTCTATTTGCTATGCAAGTCAGGTCATTGCCGTTCTCCCAAGAGAGAGGGGCAGGGAACAAGACATAAGATTGAAGAGCCAAGTAAGTGAAGAAAACACCAAGTGAGGGCGAAAGAAGTGGGAGGGATGGGAAATATGAAAGTTCTCTGTACCTATTCGTACCATGTCGACACTATGTATTACCTCACCGAGATAGATTCTAATGCCACTGAGAGGCTGAGGACTTAATCTGCTGTCAATTTGATACAGCAAGGGGGCTCTCGCCCTCATTTTTTAACCCCACACCCTGCTGAGCTGCGTAGAGTTAATAGCCTCCCAGCAGCAGGAGCTAAGACAGGGGAGAGGAAGGAACGGGACAGGAGGGGAATGAAGAAAGATGGAAGAAAAGACTCACTAGGTCATTATGCATCCACTGTAGCTTCCAGGGATCATCTTTGCACACATTTTGACATTGTTTGGTGGAGCCATCGATCAGGGCGGAGAAAGCTCAGAGCCGTACCAACGTCACTGAACAGGTGAAGCTGGAAGAAAATACAAGAGATGATGGTGATTGAAGATGATGATCAAGACCATACCAGGTCACTTTTAATCAAACTCCTGCCCCATACTGCGCAAAGATGACACTGATGATGATGACGATGGTGTTGACGATTATGATGATGTTGATGATGATGCCCATCATTGGGGAAGTCTGTCCCTTTGGGCAGCGTGCTGACAATATGAAAAAAATCCTGAAATGGTCAATCAAACCTGACAACTGAGTTCCTGTCTCACACAGATGGCTTTGCACCATATACCCAGTTCAATCCCCAGTGTTCCAAATTATAACCAGACCAATTCTGTTTCCCTTGATGGGATTGAGAGCATCGAAAACACCCTTGAGGTGATAGTGGTTTGCTCTTTTCGCTCACACACAAAGCTGGGCAGAGCTGTAACAATGATAGTACTGCAATAAAGTCATCAAAAGCCCCTGAAGTCCTATTCATAATTAAAGTTTTTATTAACAGCCGTCGTGGGTACAGGAAGGCCAGCGGGTACTTAGTTGACCTTTCAGAATGTGATTTCTTGAGTTATGTGCTGTATTCGTAAACGGATCACACATCAACGAAAATGAAGGTTACGTTTCTCACAAACATGTTGGGTTTTGTGCCATGTTGTACGTTTTAAATGGGCTCTCGAGCTCAACCAGCAAGACTAGTTTGAAATCTGTTGTTCTCTCCCCATGATGCCTTGGGAACAAAAATATTTTCTTGTTTAATATTTTGTCTTGTTTTCCAGTTACAAATATCTAAACATTCTTAAATAAAGATACATTTACTTGAGAAGTAAAATTATCTAAAATAGTATGTTTTGTTTTAAGAATGTATCAAAATAAAACGTATCAAAAAAAAGTTTATACATAAAACAAGAAAAAAAAATTCTGTCAATGGGGGTCAGAAAAATACTGACGGCGAAGTGAAAAACACTGATTATCTCTTCATCACGGCACCTGTTAGTGGGTGGGATATATTTGACAGCAAGTGAACATTTTGTCCTCAAAGTTGATGTGTTTGGAGCAGGAAAAATGGGCAAGCGCAAGGATTTGTGCGAGTTTGACAAGGGCCAAATTGTGATGGCTAGACAACTGGGTCAGAGCATCTTCAAAACTGCAGCTCTTGTGGGGTGTTCCTGGTCTGCAGTGGCCACTATCTATCAAAAATGTAGTATTGCGTATGGGGCTGCATAGCTGCAGACCAGTCAGGGTGCCCATGCTGACCTCTGTCCACCCCCGAAAGCATCAACAGTGGGCACGCGAGCATCAGAACTGGATCACGGAGCAATGGAAGAAGGTGGTCTGGTCTGATGAATCACGTTTTCTTTTACATCATGTGGATGGCTGGTGTGCGTGTCTGTCGCTTACCTAGGGGAACACATGGCACCAGGATGCACTATGGGAAGAAGGCAAGCCGGCGGAGGCAATGTGATGCTTTGACACGTACCACCTAAGCATGGTTGCAGACCATGTACACCCTTTCATGGAAACGGTATTCTCTGGTCTCTGTGGCCTCTTTCAGCAGGATAATGCGCCCTGCCACAAAGCAAAAATGGTTCAGGAATGGTTTGAGGAGCACAACAACGAGTTTTAGGTGTTGACTTGGCCTCCAAATTCCCCAGATCTCAATCCAATCGAGCATCTGTGGGATGTGCTGAACAAACAAGTCCGATCCATGGAGGCCTCGCAACTTACATGACTTAAAGGATCTGCTGCTAACATCTTGGTGTCAGATACCACTGTACTGGGCTAACACAATATTAGGAAGGTGGCCATAATGTTATGCCTGATCAATGTATGTTTTCTTGTTATAAGCAAACATTTTATTTTGATAATTTTTTCATAAAACAAGACATAATATCTTATGTAATTTTGCTTCTCAAGTAAATATATCTTGATTTAAGCATATTTACAATTTTCTTGCTGGAAAACTTTTTTTCTCTCTCTTTTTTTTTGCAGTCATCATCCTTGCAGTGCCATCCATATGAAAGGCACTGCAACTATGGTCTACGTCTAACTATGGCTTTCTGTCTAACTTGGTACACAGGCAGATTTTATTCAAGACATCTGAAATCAGTGGTATGAAATAGTCCAATCCACAATAAAGCAGCCATCCAAAGAGAGGTGAAGGGGAAGGGTTTGGCTCTGCCTTTAAGTGTAATGAAGGTGGTTGTTGAGTATGCAGAGGTAGTAAGATGTTTTAGTGGCTTGTAAAATGCAAGCGGTGGAGCCAGACTGGTAAAGTTTTCTGCTTGACTGGTTCTCGCAGACTGGATTCAGGAGTACAGAACAAAAGAGCAGTGTGCGCCCACAAGAAAACAGCTGGCGCTTAGCACACTTGGCACATGTGGTGATACACACAGAAAAAGACATGCACGCATATACAGACACATATCTTATCCACTGTTAAATAGGCAAAGTAAAAACCTTATTCTCTTTTAAATCAAAATATCCAGAATATATTTTACGAGGTGGCTAATTTGTATAAAAAAATAAAAAGTCACCAGGAAGGACCACCATTAACCCTGCCTCTAAACTTACCCACCACTGGGGTCTAAACAAATTGTACGAAAACGAATTGGTATGAATTAGCCACCTCGCCAAGTACTTACGAATTGTTGTGAGACTGCATTGGAATATCTGTATCATTTATTTAGGACACTGAATGCAGTTATGAATTATGCATTACATAACCTCATCTTTAATGAACCATAATGAAACGTAATTTAACATTGATAGCCCAGTGCATTAAAAAACTGGTATTAGGGTCAATGACATGATGCTCATCTGGATGTATTTGTTTAATTAAAAATACATAAAAAATGAATTCATACATAAAATGAATTTGACGGTGAGCATGTTGTAATTTCTGAATTAACATTCATTTTGTTATTATTTTGGCATATAAATTCAAAAATGTCAGAATGATAAATCTGTGGTAATATAAATAAAAAATATTAAAAGATATTCTTGGGAAAATTCTTTTACCCATTTTAAAATGACTTTAAACTGCGTTACTGCTTGTTCATTCTGACAAACATTTGACTGACAAAACACCATTTGGTGCAAGCAACCTGCAGAAAAAAAAAAAAAAAAAAAAATATAACAGGAAATTATATCATAAAGGACCCCTGCAGACCCTCATGACTATGTCACGGTCACATTTTTATGACAAGTAACGCAAAAGGTCATATGAAGGTCATATGGGGTCAAAGGTCATATATACTTATATTTATACATGTATATACTTTTTTGAGAGGTGTGTCTACTCACATGGTCAAGATATAAGAAAATGTTATTTTGACAGTAAAGACACATTTCTTTTTCCTTTATCATGGACACTATAAATTATTCTTTCATTCATCCACTACCATAATAATTAAGTTGAAAGTTCAATTTCCATTATTTTCTACACAGTAAGATAATGGCAGTACAAGGAAGATTCAGTTTAAACTTCGGTATCTAGCTGCCAAAGCTCTTCTGCAGTTCAAAATGAGAACATATGAAAGAAGAATTCAGGTCAGTACTTAAGTATAGGCCACCATCTGATGAATTTGTTATATAGCTTACTGTTTAGAGTTTCTCTATCCTGCTATCAGTGCCGGATGGGCTAAAAACCTATTTAATCCCCTCCTGCCCTTTTCCTACCTATTTCATACCATGGCCTCTATCATCTTAATGAGAATTCTTTATGGCAGAGGAGTGGATGCATTTGGAGTGTCCAACCATAATGAAACCACAAAGGCTTGATATTGGGAACTACACACACAACACACACACATAAGAAAACGCACCAGGCAGTGGATTGTAAAACAAAGCTGTTAAATCTAATCCAGTTTGACACCACTTTTGCAAAACCATTCTATGAAATTACAATTTGTGTTGTTGGTAAGGAAGGCCTCCCCTAGATATTCTTTCAGCACACTATGGATACATATACATCCATACATTATCTAACACACACGCACATCTTCTCACCCCCATAAACATAGCAGCCTGACTTTTCACTGTGTTCTGTGCAATCTCATCATGGCCAATTGCTGTAATCCATCTCAATCTGCAACCTCTGGCCCACTCTGTTGCTCTCTAATGAGGACTGCGGGTCAGGCCTCATTCAGCACCCCATCCCCCGTCTATACCCATGCCACGATTACCCAAACTGACATGTGCCCCCCATAATAGCAAATTCATGAGGGACATTCTTGAAAGACTTATATCCATATCCAAGCCAGAAGCAAGCAGCAATTCCATGTCTGGTGGGTGGTTTGGAATAAGGGATTTCCGAGTATTAATGGCAGTTTGTGTGAGCCTATAATGAGATGACCTGTAGCAGAATGATGCATCATAATATGCTCACAAATAGGAACACAGTCCAGAGGTGGCCTTTCCGTTTCCATCGTCAAACATGCCAGACATATGATCATGTTCAGGAGTAAGGCTGGTGCTGAATTTTCCAGCTGTCAATCATCCATGCTTGATTGACAGTATCAGATGAGAGTATCACCTCTCACACTAAGCCATAAATAGTTTGCAGCCGTGGCCTTCGATGCGGTTTGAATGCTTCAGCAGGGTGGGGTTAAAGTGCAAAAAATACCTCATCTTATAAGAGCATGTAAAGGACGCTTGTACAAATGTTTTTTAGACATGCCTATGTGGGGTCTATATTAATAGAATATAATATATTTAATAGAATCTTTTGATGAAAAAAAAAAGCCTATATGGACTGGAGAATCACTTGATGGGCTGTTCACACAGGACATATTCTTTCCAGACGCAATGGAATGGTACAAAACGCAGGTTCTGTTAACAGTTTTCTCACAAGCATTCTTCTGCCGCTGCGAACAAAACAATGTAGCAAAATGTCCTGACAGTGTTTCCTGTACTACTATTAAGCAGTGCTGTAACACCACCACTGAATCTACAGCACAATCAGTTCCTAAACAAAATACAGACTTTTACAAACTGGCTATTTTTAGTGAATCAAAAACAAAGTGCTACCAGTACACGCTCAGAAAAAAAGGTACAGTGCTGTCACTGGGGCGGTACCCTAAGGTACAAAAGTGAAAAGGTATATCTTTGTGCCTTACTCACCCCTAAATGGTACATATTAGTACCTTAAAAGGTACATATCAGTACTTTAAGAGTGCGTATTAGAATCTTAAAGGTACATATTAGTACCTTTTCGGTTTTGTACCTTAGGGTACCGCCCCAGTGACAGCAATGTACCTTTTTTTCTGACAGTGTAGCTATGTTACCCTTTTATATGTGCATTTAAGTATCACGAGTGATGGTAACTCCAAATTTTGCAAAAAAATCCCTTAATTCACAAAAAAGTTTTTTCGCTCACTTGAGGCAGTTTTTACCTTTTGCGAAAAAGAGTTAATGCGAATAATGGGAGATGGAAACGCAATTGCCAAATAAATTCTGAAGTAGCGAACATTAAATCCATGTGACTAATCACCTGTTTCCCCTGACATTCTAAAACGCTTAACGTGGCTTAATGTACTAAGAAAGTAATATTAAAAGACAAAACTCAGTAAACACAATACTAATTAAAGCTGCGAGCAGCGATGACGGGCCCAAGCCGGTGGCACCGCCACCCGGGTGGCTTCGGGGAAACTGCACGACAGGCAATATGCATTTAAACAGGAGAATATTTTTTAAAAATATTTTAAATATGCCACATTTACCGCAGCAGCTGGTGCCACTATGAGCACAAGCCACACCCATGATGTCATTGAAATATAGATAAATTTTATTGTCATAGGATATAATAGGTCACTTTTAAATATTTGCAAAGTTATCTTTTGCAGCTCAAAGATTCGTAAGTCCAGAAGGCCAGTATTTAATTCAAGGCATTGTATAGTTTTTTTTTTTTTCACACTAAAGTGATAGTTATTTGTGATACCCTATGATATGAAACGCATCTAAACTCTATTGTTGTGTACGTGTAAACATGGGTACGCACAACACATATTATACGTTAAAATATCTTAAGATCAATCATCATTAAGTAAAGTACATTAGGCAAGTTGTTTATTTTTTTTTTTTTTTGTAGCTAAAATAATGTTTTAACAAAATGACTGTCAAAGTCATTTGAATTCACCTCATTAACTGCAGCAGTCGGTGCTGCTATGACCACAAACCACAACATCTATGAGATCAATTCAATTTAGATGAGTTTCATGTCAGATGATGTCATAGGTCCCTTTGAAATGAGTGCAAAGTTATCTTTTGCAGCTTACATTTTTTAAAGTCCTTAAGTCCAGTATGTATCTAAAGGTCTTTTTATATTTTTATTAACATAATTATTAAACTAATCATATAAAACTATATTGCAGTGCTCTTCAAATCGAGTTCAGAATGACATTCAGAATACTGCAGGTGCACCCACATACACACACACACAAACACACACGCACACAGAAAGACAATGCAGAGACAGAGAGGCATGCTTTAGCTGTCAGCCACCCATCCCCACACACAGGCACACACACACACACACACACACACACACACAGACAGAAAGAAAGAGAATGCAGAGACAGAGAGGCATGCTTTAGCTGTCAGCCACCCATCCCCCCTCCACACACACACACACACACACACACACAGAGCCAGAGAGAAACAGGGTTTTTTTTCAGAAGTCAACAGTGACATCTATTGGACAATGAAGGGAGCGCAGACAAAATAAGATTCAGATGAAATATATAAAATAAAATAAATATATTGATCTGAAAAATAGTACATCCATTTTAAATTCACCCAGGTTCAATTACCGAACATACAATCTTAATTTAATTTAAATCAAACAATGATTTTACAAGAAATTAGACATTTTCTGTTTCCCTTTTTTGTCCTTAATTTAATCCCTCGCCATAGCAGCAGCGTTTGAGATATCCTATAATCGTTCGCACTATAGCATCTTCAGTGTCTTTGTTTCATGTTGACCGAGTTTGGTGTCAATTCCATGCATCTCCTACGAATAGTTTATAATAACTCAGAGCCTGATTTATCCAAAATTCCAAATTCAAACCAAAATATCTGACTTCCTGTTGGTCAGCGCTAATGACTGTAAAATTAGAAAGATGTCCGGCTCGATGAGAACAATATATATACAGAGTTTGGTGACTGTAGATAAAACTAACCCCCCCACTTTTGTCAAAAAGTGGCGCTACTGAGCCCCTCCACCACGCCCGTATCTAAAACTTTGGCCATATATACTGGAAGGCATCACTGATGTGTGTGTTGAGTTTCATGCCATTTCAAGCATGCTAAGAGTCTCAAAAACACCCTAAAAGATTATTAAACTTTGACACGTTGCCATGGCAACAGTATTTAAAATATCAGGAATCCATTCATATGTCTATATCTGCCATGTTTTGACATTATACTGATGAAGTTTGAAGTAAATCGGGTGAAAATAAAACAGTGGTTTCAAAGCATTTTTAAAAGTGACACACTATCTGCTGCCAGTTGGTGGCGCTATAACTTTGACTCACAAAAGACATATCCATGTGATCGGCCTCTTACAACGAACACACAGCTGAAGTTTCATCCAAATCGGTCAATGTATGCAGAAGTTATAACACACTTCCTGTTTCCCATTTCTCGCCATAAATTCGTCTCCTGCCACGGCCAAACCGTTCGAGATATCAAAAATCCGTTCGCAATTTAGCATCCTCAATGCCTTGACTTCATGCTGACCGAGTTTGGTGCTGATCGGGTTAATCGCCTAGGAGGAGTATTTCAAATTCCACAGTATGCGTTTTAAAACGACCCATAATAGCTCACTTCCTGTTGGGCTGACGCATAACTTTTGACGCATAACGTTTCATACTAATACATGCAAGCGTTTTTGATTTATGGACAGTTTTCTTTTCTTTTTTTCAAGGGGGCGCTGTCGAGCCCCCCTGCCACGCATTCCGACGAGTGTGCAAAGTTTTCGAGCATGTTAAGGGCCCCAAAAAGGGCAAAAAGGCGAAAGAAAAATAATAATAATAATAATAATAATAATAATAATAATAATAATAATCCTTAGAAGAACAATAGGGCCTTCGCCCATTCAGGGCTTGGGCCCTAATAAAGCATACTATGTGCAGAAAAGCAGATGAGTCCAGAATATGAATGCAACGCGTTTTATTACACGCTAAGTGTTTTCTCACAAGAAAACTGCCACTGCGAACAAAACAATGTACCAAAATGTCCTGATCGTGTTTGCTGTACTTTTATCAAGCAGTGCTGTTAGACCACCACTGGATCTACAGCATGAAATATACAGCACAATCAATTCCTGAACAAACCCAAACTGGTTATTATTAATGAATCAAAAACAGCTACCAGTAGCTATGTTTCCATCACCCTGTTTTTATGCGCATTTTGAAGTATCGCATTAGAAACGAGTGATGGAAACGCCAAATTTTGCTAAAAAAATCCCTTATATTATAATCCCTAATAATTCTGACGCAGCGAACATTAAACCTATGTGACTAATTGTCTGTTTGCCCTAATGGGGACATTCTAAAACGCTTAACGTGGCTTAATGTACTAAGAAAGTAATACCGTATATACCCGAATATAAGACTAGGTTTGTGTCCTAAAAATAGGCTGAAAAATGGGGGCGTCGTTTTATATTCGCGATATAGACAAAATCAGAGGGGGAAGGGGAGAAAGCAGGGGGAAACAGTAGAGGGCGCCAACACGATAGGCTACGTAATTAGTGACAGTGTTATGAATTAAATAAACAGTAAAGTGCCGCCATGGAGAAGTCAAGAGATCATTTTGAGAAAAGAGTTTCAAAAGTTGGTCAAATAAACCAACACGTTCTAAACAGTTATGACACCAATTTTAAACTTATGGTTGTGAATGAGGCAGAATCATCTAATAATTGCAAAGCTGACAAAAAATTTGGAGTCACAGAATGCAATGTTCGGAGGTGGCGAGCACCTTTTTTTCCCCAAAAATATTTAGGGTCGTCTTATATTCAGGTATATACGGTATTAAAAGACCAAACTCAGTAAACGCAATACTAATAAAGCATACTATGTGCAGAAAAGAGTCCAGAATAGGACGAAAGAATGCACATTTGTGTTCAGGGTGAGAGAGCTTGTTGGAATAGTTCTCCCTTTGTGTTTATGACAATCTGTGAGTAATGTAAAAAATGTGAGTACAGATTTCTTTTTGCAAATCACTAAACCTGCCTGTGTTTTATTGATAATGTATAACATATTTTGTCTTTTTATAACTGTTGGTCCATTAAGCCTCATTACAAGCCTCTTGGTTTTCTGTGAATCAAAAACAAAGCACAACAAGTTCCTAAAAACAAATGACTGTTATGATCAAATTTATCTCATGATTTGGAGAAGAAAAAAAATGGAATTGTAATTTATTTGTCCAAATATTTCTCCCTCAAAAGTTTAATTTCTTCCTCAAAAGTAATTAACTGAACCAGATCACTACTCCTCATGAAGAAATGCCACTTTGAATTTCAAGTACATCAAGGGTGCATAGTGGGCGCAAAGTGGGCGGATTTGGCTCATGTCTGTAAAATATGCCATTTGGGACAGGGCCATATGAGTGAGCAGGTGAAACTAGAAGTTGAGGGGGAACTATGTGTGTGTGATTTCACTGACACAAATACATAATTACTGTGGAACAAAGCAAAGCTACTGAATTATGAAGGATCAAGATTTAACATGCACATGAACGTGTGCATATGTGACATTGTGAGCATAATTCATAGCTGGGTGAGTTTTTACAAAATTATTGTTTAACTATGATAGAAAGCCTGCAGAAATTGGCTGTACTGCTCTATTAGAAACATGTTCCTACTTAAATTCCATTTATTACATGGGTAAAAATCACTCAGCATAAGTGCTGGACTGAGACTAATTAGACCTCCATCAGTCAGTAACTCAATTACCATGTACATGCTTTTGAAGGCAGTACAACACCAAATGGATCAAAGAGCCAAACAACACAATGACTTAGTGGCAGGTGTATAAAAACATTATGATATAAATGAGCTGATTTTACTGTCAGTTGAAACTGAACCAGTTAAACCATAATTACAAAAGACTCCTGGGCAGTCTGGAATCATTTGAGAAGAGCAGCAAAGAAAGCCTCTTTTATTCAAGTTTCTTTCTTTCTCTCCCCACTCTCTCTCCCTCTCTCTCTCTCTCTCTCTCTCTCTCTCTCTCTCTCTCTCTCTCTCTCTCTCTCTCTCTCTCTCTCTCTCTCTCTCTCTCTCTCTCTCTCTCTCTCTCTCTCTCTCTCTCTCTGCACTTACACACACACTCAGTTTCTAACTGCCTGGTCCAGCACACTGTTGATTTCCCTCGGGCACACCCAGTGTTCCCGCTTTTATTGTTATGGCCTATTAAATTCCATGATGGAGAGGCCAAGTTGGGGATGGCATCTGTTCTGCCGGCCATCCCAGATGGATACTTGCAGCAAGTTAACCAAAGCAGACGATTTCTGTAGAGCTGAATATATTTGCCGAAAAGGTCAGATCGATTTAGGAATCATTTATTGTCTACTTTAATGTCCTGTTCAAGGCTGTTGGCCTTTTTCCACCCAATATTTTATCTGCAGTTGCAAGGCCCCAGTGAGCTGTGGAGAGAAGGGTGAAATGTCTCGTTTCAGAGTTGCCCCAGATATCTGAGGGCCTTACATAAGTCTTGGTAGTAGATGACTGAAGATTACGCTATCTGTTGTAGTGTTTGAAGGTGCAGATTAAAGCCAGAGAGATGAAATCAAGAGCAACTGAATGTGCTGAAAAGACTGTAGCCATCGGTTGTGTCAGCTAATTGGCTCTTTCCCTTTATTCTATCCCTATCCCTAATTTGATGTGAGGTGAGCTTTAAAAGAAGTGTGGTTCAAAATTCTTGTTTTTCCAAACCTGCATGACTGCCTTTCTTCTGTGGAACACAAAAGATTATTTTTTAAGGCCACAATGTGGCAAGCAGCAAGCCACACCGATCTTGAGTCCCATGAAGGAGCTCCGAAAGGATAAAAGGAGGCGTGACGACAGTGGAAGATGAGAGAGGACCAGGACTGGAGCATTTATGCTGGTGTTTTTTAAAGTTTTTTTTTAGTTTGTAGCAGTCGTCCATGAGGGGCTCCAGCTTTACTTTCATTTTGTTGTTTGTTTATTTTGTCATTAAAAGTTATGTTTAAAGTTCGCCGGTTCCCGCCTCCTTCTCTGAACACAAAGCTTGTTACATTAGTGTAGAAACCCATGACAAAGGAGGAACGCACTGTCAAAGAGCCCTCGCCATTGTGGGAAATTCATGCCATTGAGCAGAATCTTCTGCCATGGATGCTTGAGGCGGGGGGCTGGAGTGACTTGCAAAGGGGACGGATGAACTTGCTGCCATCCACCTGGGTTGTTGAGGGGCAGCTGCTGCCCGAGAGGGGATGGAGGATATGCTGCGGTCTGCCATGATGGGGACGAGCAGGGAATGGGGGGACTCACTGCCGGATGCCCCAAAGCCAGAAGAGCCGCGGAGGAGTCAAAGGGCCATCCACCGAGGGGTATCCAGTGCCACCACCAGGCATCACAGGGGAGTTCACCCAGCTGGTGGAGGACCAGCTTGCGAAGGGTGGTCTCACAGAGGAGCTTCAGAAGGATAAAAGGAGGAGAGACAACAGTGAAGGACGAGAGAGGACCATGCCAGGACTTTATGCTTTTGTTGTATTATGCTATTATGTAATTATATGAATTAAATGTATTAATTGTATTAATTGTATTATGTAATTATTTTCATTACAGTGGTGGCCAAAATTATTAGAACACTTATAATGACACAAAACATTCTTCAACCATTATCAGAACTACCTGCGACGAAAGGAATCTGCTGGAACATTGAAAATGATGGACTGGCCCCTTCAAAGTCCGGACTTCAAACTGGACAGATCTATGTGCATTCAAAGTTCTCAGAGGAAATATATTGACACTATGCCAGAGAGATGTGCTGCTGTAATTGCTGCAAGAAGTTGGACATACCAAATATTAAAGTTAAAAGTGGATAAAAACAGTATGACTTCATGTGATATTTGATGGTCAGAGCAACCATCTTCATGAACATTATGAAATGAAATCATATTTTGGAGGCAAAAAAGTTAGGGGCCTCCATTTTACTTTTGTTTTGTTGTTTGTTAATTTTTTTATTAAATTGACAATATGCACCGATCAGGCATACCATTATGACCTAATTTTATTTTATTTTTTATTTATCCTTTATTTAACCAGGAGATAATCCCATTGAGATATAAATCTCTTCTACCAGGGAGTCCTGGCCAAAATGGCAGCACAAAGTAATCACAACAACATTAAATAAATCACAAAACGAGAAACACAAAATACAAAAAGTTCTGTCCAACACTCATACAGTTACAGTTCTTAATAATGACAAAAAAAAACATTATATATAAACATAAACTTTCAAAAGGTTTCTAAGAATATTTAAAGATGGGAGCACTTCTAGCATCAAAATACTTGGAGCATAAGAGAAAAAGGCAGTTTTGCCAAATTTAGAATACGATCTAGGCACAATTAAAAGTAATTTATAAGATGATCTGTCTAATATTGTGTTGGTCCTCCTTTTGCTGCCAAAACAGCCTTGACCTGTCGAGTCATGGACTCCACTAGACCCCTGAAGGTGTGCTGTGGTATCTAGCACCAAGGCATTAGCAGCAGAGTCCTGTAAATTGCGAGGTGGGGTCTCCATGGATCGGACTTGTTTGTCCAGCACAACAAACTGTGATGCACTGTGTATTCTGACACCTTTCTATCAGAACCAGCATTAACTTCTTGAGCAATTTGAGCTACAGTAGCTTGTCTGTTTGATTAGACCACACGGGCTAGCCTTTGCTCCCCACGTGCATCAATGAGCCTTGGCCACCCATGACCTGTCACCAGTTCACCACTGTTCCTTCTTTGGACCACTTTCGATAGATACTGACCACTGCAGACCGGGAACACCCCACAAGAGCTGCAGTTTTGGAGATGCTCTGACCCAGTCATCTAGCCATCACCATCTGGCCCTTGTCAAACTCACTTTTCCTTATTCTAACACATCAACTTTGAGGACAAACTGTTCACTTGCTGCCTAATATATGCCACCCACTAACAGGTGCCGTGATGAATCAGTGTTATTCACTTCACTTATCAGTGGTAATAGTGGTATGCCTGATCGGTGTATATTGTCAATTTGATGCATCATTAATGAATAAAAGTATTAATTTCTTTCAAAAAATAAATAAAATTTTACTGAGCCCATTTAAGCCACTTTAATGGCATTTTTGTAATTTGTAGCTTGACAACACTTTGACTAAATAAAGAAGAGCAAAAAAAAAACAAAAAAAAACACCTTTGTGTTTGATGGAAGAAAGAAAGTAATTTGGGTTTGGAACAACATGAGGGTAAATAATGACAAAATTGTAATTTGGGGTGAACCATTCATTTTATTATGTATTGTGTGGTTTGATGGGTGCACTAACAATAATGAAGTCAACAAAAAACGGTGGAATCATTCCAACTAGTTGGCCAGACATATTCCACAACTATCACACGCTACCCGTTCCAACAGTAGGAACAATGCTACCATTTATCCTCATTCGGATTTCCTTCTCCTCAGTGTCATTTCCATCTCAATGAGATTCGGTAATGACGGACCAAATAGTAGAATGGGAATTACAGAAGCAGAGCTTTTGAAGGATTAAGCATTCCGATGACTGACATCAGTAAATGTCAGCACAACAGCACAATTTAATATTCAAAATAGTCAAATTAATCAAATTTATGTATAACAAAAGAGAAATAAGCCTGCAGCATCTGGCTCAGTAGATAAAGGACTGAGCATATTGCGAGCACTCGGGTTTTTATACAACATCTCGTTAACCTCCCTGCTGCCACTCTCATGAATTTCACATGATTAAAGCTGGAGTTTGGATTGAGAGAGTGGTATTGGTGGGAGGGTGGAGGTGACGGATCAGATCGGACAGCATGAATCCGTGCAGGTACAGTGAAACGTGCTGCGGAGCAGGTGGAGATTTGCATCTCCGTCAAGCTAAAGCACGACAGGCGGCTCATTTCGTCGCTTAATTCCCCGCTTAATTTCCAGAGGATAACCATTCTCCCCTGCTGTATCAAGTGCCGCCTTATCTACAGGCGGGCGGAAAGTACAAAAGTCTATTCCTGAAAAAATCCCCGGCACAATTAAGCTTTGACAGTTGTATTATTCCAAACTCTGACTGTGCTCGGAAGACAAAGAAACCTACACTGCTCACGCTGCACAAGCTCCTCTGATACACAGCTGCCTCAGAGTAATGATGTCACCGGCACCATGGAGATGTCTATGAGAAATGCCATGGATACAGACGGTCTGTTTATCATTTCAGTAAAGCGTTCCCATATCGATGCGCAGGCATTAGCGGACAAATAATTGCTTGCGGCTCGCACGCTCAATCCAATACAGGGCCTGGCGTCTGGACAACCGACATGCAAACAAACAGGAGAGTGCCGCTCTCCAACGCCAGCTGACTGTAATGCAATATTCACAGAGAGGACGTCAGCGAATGGGTCAAATCCATCAATCTAGCAGCCCTGGGAATCGCTGCAAGCTTAATGGGCCCACCCAATGTCAAAAGGAACACATTAGCATGGCTGGTGTTACATAAACTCCCTTAATGGATTATTAAATATCAGACTGGAGAGAAGTGAAATGCTTGTGAAAACCTGGACCATAAGATGCGCTTGGCCTTATGGGAATGTCTAGGTATACATGAGTATTATCCGACAAGGTCTTCGGAGCTTGTGAAAACCCACAGGCCATTTGTGCCAAACATAAGTCTGAGAGCAACGCAACCGGTGGCAGATGGTTTCCCAAAAACAAAGAAATGCTTTGAGCGACCACACTAAATGTCCGACACAGAGGATCTTACATTTTCCCTTGTCTGATGATGTTTCTGATTCATGTAAAATTTGCTAACCTTACTCAAGAGGACAAGTGAGTGAAAAGGATCGAAGGAACATGGTGTTGAAAGAACACAAGAATTTCAAAGAACCATTTGTCAGATCTTACAAATCATCTACGTGTATTCTGGAAAAAACAATGTGCTTTTATACCCAACAGAATTATCATAAAAGGACATAGAGCTGGATGTTCTGTCACGGATGATGGCCATGTGTAGTCAAACGAGCAGTCATAAACACAGAGGGCTATTAGTGCTTAGTGCACATTATTAAAACCAGTTAAAATCAACATTTGATGTTGCATGCTGAGTGGCATGAATGCCCATCATAAAGGTCTGCAAGAAAAATGAACTATGTGCATAATAAACCTTATGAAAAAAATATGACATGACTTGTACTGAGCTCAAATCACAAAGCTTAATATGGCATTTAGTGAAACGAACATCATGTGTTTTGGCAACATAACCATAACCATAGCAATTTCCAAAGTATTTTGTGATTTATAAACAGCTAAATGAACAGAAATGAATGCCTTAGATAACATCTCTTTCTCAAGAAATGGAACTGAACTGAACATTTCTCCTAATGATCTGTGTCCATTTGGAGTGAGCAGACATCCATATAGAGTTTCACAAACACTGTTTGCCAAAGTCTGTCTGGACAAACAGAACATCAACAGTCACCCTGTGTCCGAATATCCCAGCTATCAAAAATATATTCTAAAAGCATTTAGCTAACATTCCCATTAAAGGTACAGTGTGTAGTATTTATGAGGATCTATTGACAGAAATGCAATATACATAACTGTTTTGAGTGGAGTATAAAAACCTTACATAATGAACCGTTTTTTATCACCTTAGAATGAGCCATTTCAATCTTCATACACCGCGGGTCCCCTTACAGTGAAATCGTCATTTTGCACCGTCATGCTTCTACAGTAGCCCTAAACGGACAAACTTCTCTACAGAGCACTAGTCACTCTCTGCTCTCTCCAACAACGACATTTTTATCCTGTGTCGGGCACCGGAGCTTCTCTATGTGCTTCGAAAGGGAGGGGTGAGCGGTGGGCAATTGCAATCCACAACCTCACCGCTAGATGCTGCTAAAATTTACACACTGCACCTTTAAGTTACTGAAAAACGTTATATTTGAATGTTTCCTGAATGTTCAAATGTCCAGTTTTTTAAATGTAAAAAAAAATATATATATATATTTTTTTTTTTTTTTTTTTTTTTTTTTACGAATGTTAAGGAAACATTCCATATAATTCTAAAAACTTTGAATATTCTATGAAAGTTCTGACACAAGTAGTAACATTTTTTGTGCTAACATTTTGAGAATATTATTAAATACTAGATAAGACTAGATATGTGGCAAGTTTTTTCAGTTACACTTTATTTTAAAGTGTTACAGTCTAATTATACATTTAAGTACTGAGTAACAATAATTAACTACATGTACTTACTGTAGGGTTAGGGTTAGGACTGGGGTTTGACTTTTGGGTTAGTTGCATGTAATTTATAGTTAGTACTACGGTAACTACATGTAACATGTAACAAGGACACTGTAAAATAAAGTGTTACTGTCTTTTCCTTACACATGTCCCTGTTACATTAAAGTTCCAGATAGCCAGATATCACTAGAAAAACAAGACACTTGGTCTGATAAAATAAGCGACCCCAGTTTTTATTTTTAAGGGAAATGGGGAAGACTCCCTAATATGTTTGATATATAATTTCAAAGGAGTTTTTTAAATATATAAATATAATTAAAATGTACTTTACAAACTTATAAGATTATAGTAGATGAAAAAAAGAAAGAGAAAAAAAAGAAGTGTGTTAAATAAACTGGATGTCCAAAATGACTACTTTTAAAACACCTAGAAGACCTACTGTTTGAACTGACTGATTCTTAAGTGTGCAACTAGTGGACACCTTCCCATCCCATGATGCCTTAGAAGTTGGTGATGCAGATAGAAACTCATATTCAAAATGTTGAAAATAAAGGACAATGGCAACATTGCAGATATAGTAAATGAGAATGTATTTTTACCACACACCTGCATACCTACAGAACATACTTTATCAATGGCTGAAAAGTAAGCAATTAATCAAATTCAGATCTGAATTTGCTTTCAAAGCACCAGAGACTAAAAACCCATCAAACAATAGCTCAGGCTGCCATCACTGCCGTAGGAGCTGGGAAAACACTGCAGGCACCAACATCAAACAGTCTGACACACAGAGAAATCTAGACCTGGCACTGCTGCTTATTATAAGAACAATTACAAGAGAGTATTCAGAAAATGTCATGGAGATATATGTGTTGATTATACTGCAATTATTACATTTTAGGGAATTCCAGATAAGTTATAATATTCCCCAAATCCTGCCTAATGATAGTAGCCTAGAAATCTAGATCTAATTTGCCTCGAGTGTAGTCTAGCAACTTTTGGTAGACCTGCGAGCTGGAAAAAACAAACTCTGGTCAGGCCAATTACATCATGTATAGAGTCGGTGGGCGGGCTTAACATAATGACGGCAGAGTTGCAGAGGTTCCGCGTGCTACTTAAAAAACAAAGAAGCTGGCGAACAGAGGTCTTTCGAATCGGCTTTGGCCGTGACTCGGGGAGACTTGTTGTTAAACTTTTTTTTGAGAAAAGAACAAAGAACGGCACGGAAGTCCTTCTTAAGAAAGGAAGATGTGTTCGGAGTTTTGCGGACCGGATATAGCAAAACTAGCTCGGCTTCACCTTCTTCGTTGCTCTGGTTGGTTGTAGCGCTATCCTATTGTGTGCAGAGGGAATTTGAAAAATTACCATTTATCCCGCCTCTCGGATTGAGCCCTGCCATTGGTGAGTTCCCAGACCCAACATCTTTATGTGGGTCTGGCTTGTCAGGCTATAATGATAGCATTGTATGAAAGCACAGTGACTTGTCAGAAAACAATCTAGTTTCGATACTGAGCAGTTTTGCAGAAGCACAATGAAGTAAGAGCACAGTTATAAACTATGCAGTACTGTGACTGATGCAGCACAGCAGGGGAATAGTGGAAGTGGATTGAAAAAGAAAAAGTAGAGTGATATGGACAAAACTGGTATCTGTATGGCCTCAGAGTAATAACTGAAACAGGTAATTGTGCGATTAAGTTTAAAATGAGTTTTCCTGTAGCTCGAAGCATGGTGCAAGTTAATGTCATGGGTTCAATTCCCATGCATGAATCGCAAAAAATGAAAAAAAAACAACAACACCTTGAATGCAATCTAAGTCACTTCAAATAAAAGTGTCTGGCAAATGCATAAATGGCAATGTAAATGTAAAATAAGCAATAAACACATTATATGTTCACATGCAACCAAATAATATGTTAGTATTTGGACTGATGGCTCAATCAGACTGAAATGTCTTTGTGGCAAGCAAAGACGAGAACGAGGGCCATGAGAGAACGGCAGGAGGAGCTTGCATCTCTCACGGAGGAGCTCGGATGCATAAAAGGAGTAGCGGCGACAGTGAAGGATGAGAAAGGACCAGGCCTGGACTTTTACATTATGTTTTGTTTATGTTTTATTATGTATTTGCGGCAGCCGTCCCTGAGAAGGCTGCAGTTTTTACTTTCATTTTAAATGTATTTATTAAAGTGTTGAATGTTTGCCGGTTCCCGTCTCATTCTTCCCATAACAACGAACTTTGTAGTCTTCATGTAAACACCTCAATTGATCAAATTGAGCTTGATCTGAATTTCGATCGGATTGGAATGGGTGATCCCACTTTATATTAGGTGGCCTTAACTACTATGTACTTACATCAAAAAATAATGTACTCATTGTGTACATACTGTATTGCAAAACACTTTTGCTGATATTGAGGTGGGATACGGGTAAAGTTGGGGACAAGTGTGGTGGTATGGGTAAGTTTAAGGGTAAAGTTAGGGACAGGTGTGGTGGTATGAGTAAGTTTAAGGTTAGAGTTAGGGACAGGTGTGGTGGTATGAGTAAGTTTAAGGTTAGAGTTAGGTGTAAGGGAAGTGTCAACAGTGTAATTATAAATGTAATGACAGAAATGAATTACAGATGTAATTACATGTAGGTATTTATATTTTTTGCGTTTCCTGAAAGTGCCGTTAGCCAACTATGGTCGCAAGTTCCATCGTTATCAGCATAGTTCAATGAGTCAGTGAAACCATAGATCGCAAAGTTGCTTGGTTGGAACAACAGCTCTCGGCCTGTGGTTAGAAGCACAGTTTCTTGTTTGCATGACATGTGGACTTAATGAATCATTATCTTGAGCAAAATAAGCAACCTGATTTTCAGTACAATCTATATATTTTATTTCAAACACATACAAATGAAATGTATGTCTTTTAGTTGGTCAAGAGATTTAAAGCACCGTTTTTTAAGAGTGTGCATGTGCGGACGTGGTCTACCACGTAAGAAAGAGCCTATGATTGAATCTGGAAATAAAACAAAATAACTGAGAAAAATGAGAACTAGTCCTCAGACACCTTGTTTATAATTTATAGCAAAAAATCTAGCATTAATTTGATCTTAAACGGATTCATTAAAATAAGTTATTACTCCACCACTTGCGTGACATCATTAACCAGCGAGGTTGAACGACAATACGGTTTCGGGAAACAGTTGTGACTACAAACCTGATTCCAAAAAAGTTGTGAATTGTGAATTAAAAAAAGGAATGCAATAATTTACAACTCTCATAAACTTATTGTGGCGAGGCGAGGGACCGTGAGAGCGGGCCAGTGGCGAATGATGATGAGCGTCAGTTGTGCGCCAGACCAGTCTCGTCTCATGGAAGAGTGACGGGAGCATAAAAGGAGGAGCGACGACAGTGCAAGACGAGAGAGGACCAGGCCTGGACTTTATGTTGTGTTTTTGTTTTGTTTGTAGGTGGCAGTCGTCCGTGAGGGGCTGCCGCCGTTATTGTATTTATGTTAGTTTATTTTTGAGTACATTTTTTAAATGTTCGCCGGTTCCCGCCTCCTTCCTCCTTATATCCGTTCTACTCATTACACTTATATTTTATTCACAATAGAATATAGATAACATATCAAATGTTGAAAGTGAGACATTTTGAAATGTCATGCCAAATTGGCTCATTTTGGATTTCATGAGAGCTACACATTCCAAAAAAGTTTGCACAGGTAGCAATAACAGGCCGGAAAAGTTAAATGTACATATAAAGAACAGCTGGAGGACCAATTTGCAACTTATTAGGTCAACTGGCATCATGATTGGGTATAAAAAGAGCCTCTCAGAGTGGCAGTGTCTCTCAGAAGTCAAGATGGGCAGAGGATCACCAATTCCCCCAATGCTGCAGCCAAAAATAGTGGAGCAATATCAGAAAGGAGTTTCTCAGAGAAAAATTGCAAAGAGTTTGAAGTTATCATCATCTACAGTGCATAATATCATCCAAAGATTCAGAGAATCTGGAACAATCTCTGTGCGTAAGGGTCAAGGCCAGAAAACCATACTGGATGCCCGTGATCTTCGGGCCCTTAGACGGCACTGCATCACATACAGGAATGCTACTGTAATGGAAATCACACCATGGGCTCAGGAATACTTCCAGAAAACATTGTCGGTGAACACAATCCACCGTGCCATTCGCCGTTTCCGGCTAAAACTCTATAGGTCAAAAAAGAAGTCATATCTAAACATGATCCAGAAGCGCAGGCGTTTTCTCTGGGCCAAGGCTCATTTAAAATGGACTGTGGCAAAGTGGAAAACTGTTCTGTGGTCAGACCAATCAAAATTTGAAGTTCTTTTTGGAAAACTGGGACGCCATGTCATCCGGACTAAAGAGGACAAGGACAACCCAAGTTGTTCTCAGCGCTCAGTTCAGAAGCCTGCATCTCTGATGGTATGGGGTTGCATGAGTGCGTGTGGCATGGGCAGCTTACACATCTGGAAAGGCACCATCAATGATGAAAGGTATATCCAAGTTCTAGAACAACATATGCTCCCATCCAGACGTCGTCTCTTTCAGGGAAGACCTTGCATTTTCCAACATGACAATGCCAGACCACATACTGCATCAATTACAACATCATGGCTGCGTAGAAGAAGGATCCGGGTACTGAAATGGCCAGCCTGCAGTCCAGATCTTTCACCCATAGAAAACATTTGGCACATCATAAAGAGGAAGATGCGACAAAGAAGACCTAAGACAGTTGAGCAACTAGAAGCCTGTATTAGACAAGAATGGGACAACATTCCTATTCCTAAACTTGAGCAACTTAGAGCAACTTGAGCAACTCCTCAGTCCCCAGACTGCAGTCCCCATTTGCAGACTGTTATAAAAAGAAGAGGGGATGCCACACAGTGGGAAACATGGCCTTGGCCCAACTTTTTTGAGATGTGTTGATGCCATGAAATTTAAAATCAACTTATTTTTCCAATCAACATTTTCTCAGTTTAAACATTTGATGTCATCTATGTTGTATTCTGAATAAAATATTGAAATTTGAAACTTCCACATCATTGCATTCTGTTTTTATTCACAATTTGTACACTGTACAATATGTCAGCTTTCTTGTCATCAAGACAAAAAAGGTAATTATACAGTTTCTCTGGTTCTGAATGTGATGACTGAATATGTGAATTGGTTTGCTTAGGTTGCTTAAGTTTAGGCTTCATATAAACAGAATTTTCTTTCATTGGGACTGACGAAAATGAATGCATGTAAACATACAAATATTCACACACTAAAGCCACAATATAAAGTCTCACTATTGTGTGGCTAATTTGTACAAATTTGTACGATTTGTCTAAACCCCAGTGACGGGTAGGTTTAGGGGCAGGTCATACGTACTAATTCATACGAATTGTGCAACTCGTCAAATACATACAATTTAGCAAAAAATTTGCCACCTCATAAAATATGTACGAATTGCTGTGAGTCTGGGTTGAATATTCAGTCGAAACATTGTAATTACCTTTACATTTTTCACTCGAAGACAGAAAAGGGGCTTCAGAAAGAAACAGAAAGAAAGACGGATGAATAAGTAAAGAAGCACATCAGGTCATGATGACAGAGACAGATCTCTAAAAATATCTCGTAGACTCCAAAAAGCCCTGTCTATAGTTACATAACATGCAGATGTTAGCATTCATTAGAGCTCCAGAGCTAGAGGCCAGCCATGCATGCAGTGAGCAAGCTTAAGCCACACCACAACGGGCTGTCTAAAAAAGCCTTAATATATATTCCCTATCTACCACACTAACTCAACATAACACTCATGATGCACTTAAAACTCAAAGGACAAAGTTCAAGAGCAAAAAACTTGCAGTGTTGCAGTTTCCTGAGCATAAAGTCTGGTCCACTTGCTAATAGGAGCTTCAAAGAAATCCAGAATGTGTAGCCTATAGCAGCTATATTTGTGTGCATATACATCAGACAGTCAGTGAAAGGCTAATGAGGCTCACATTAGCATATTAACATTGGATTATATAGGGAAAACTCTGGCAGCAGGCCACAAAAAACAGCACACGTCTGGATTCCACTGTGGCTTGCTCATAGTGAAGTGTGTGAACACAATTTATCTATAGTGTAATCAAATTAAAAAAGGAGAGAATTGAAGCCATGTGTCTGTCAGACCTTTTTCAGGTAGTAGGTGACAATGATGGTGAGTATTGGTGAAAAAGGTTAATTGAACTATAATTCACTGCCATGGATTGTATCAGCTGGGAGATTTAGGAGCACAGAAAGAGAACAGGGGAAATGTAGGTGTTATAGAGGTTAAGGCAGATGATTAATGTGCAGTCTCAGGTTAATTCACAAGCAAGGTGTGAGTGAGAGATTGGCCGACATGTACGACTTTTAAAGTAGCCAAAGGAAGAAAGTATGAGGTTGGTAACTAACCAAATTAGTGCCTCCAGCCTGTGTGTGACTGCTCATTTGACTCTGTTACAAGGCGCATTTGTCATCTTTCTCAACAGGTTGCATAATCTTGGCTGAATTTTTATGTGAACCAATCCAAAAGCCAGACTCCTTGTGAATCATTCAGAATTGTAGGGACATTTAGCATTTTTTTTTTGTAACAATGTAAGTCTTTAATTTCACTTTTGAATCATAGTGTACTAAATCTCTCTCTCTCTCTCTCTCATATATATATATATATATATATATATATATATATATATATATATATATATATATATATACACACACACACACACACACATATATATACACTCACCTAAAGGATTATTAGGAACACCATACTAATACTGTGTTTGACCCCCTTTCGCCTTCAGAACTGCCTTAATTCTACGTGGCATTGATTCAACAAGGTGCTGAAAGCATTCTTTAGAATTGTTGGCCCATATTGATAGGATAGCATCTTGCAGTTGATGGAGATTTATGGGATGCACATCCAGGGCACGAAGCTCCCGTTCCACCACATCCCAAAGATGCTCTATTGGGTTGAGATCTGGTGACTGTGGGGGCCATTTTAGTACAGTGAACTCATTGTCATGTTCAAGAAACCAATTTGAAATGATTCGAGCTTTATGACATGGTGCATTATCCTGCTGGAAGTAGCCATCAGAGAATGGGTACATGGTGGTCATAAAGGGATGGACATGGTCAGAAACAATGCTCAGGTAGGCCGTGACATTTAAACGATGCCCAATTGGCACTAAGGGGCCTAAAGTGTGCCAAGAAAACATCCCCCACACCATTACACCACCACCACCAGCCTGCACAGTGGTAACAAGGCATGATGGATCCATGTTCTCATTCTGTTTACGGCAAATTCTGACTCTACCATCTGAATGGCTCAACAGAAATCGAGACTCATCAGACCAGGCAACATTTTTCCAGTCTTCAACTATCCAATTTTGGTGAGCTCGTGCAAATTGTAGCCTCTTTTTCCTATTTGTAGTGGAGATGAGTGGTACCCGGTGGGGTCTTCTGCTGTTGTAGCCCATCCGCCTCAAGGTTGTGCGTGTTGTGGCTTCACAAATGCTTTGCTGCATACCTCGGTTTTAACGAGTGGTTATTTCAGTCAAAGTTGCTCTTCTATCAGCTTAAATCAGTCAGCCCATTCTCCTCTGACCTCTAGCATCAACAAGGCATTTTCGCCCACAGGACTGCTGCATACTGGATGTTTTTCCCTTTTCACACCATTCTTTGTAAACCCTAGAAATGGTTGTGCGTGAAAATCCCAGTAACTGAGCAGATTGTGAAATACTCAGACTGGCCCGTCTGGCACAAGGAGTTCAGGAGATTGCCTTGACCAGGACCACACCCCTAAATGCATTGAAGCAACTGCCATGTGATTGGTTGATTGCATTAATGAGAAATTGAACAGGTGTTCCTAATAATCCTTTAGGTGAGTGTATATATATATATATATATATATATATATATATACACACACACACACACATTATATATATATATATATATATATATATATATATATATATATATATATATATATATATATATATATATATAAATAATTAATGTGTTAAATTTTTTGCTTACTATTTAGCTGTAATTTTTCATCTCATACAAAAAGACAAAAGATAATGATAAAAACAATTCAGGACATATTACTGTAGTAAATGCATTGACCCTATTATAAAAAATATAACTGTCTTTTTGAATAACAAAATAATTGAGACTATCAAATATTATTAATAAAAATAAACATTAAATAAATAAATACAATTTTAATAAATAAAATATTATTACTGACACAAAACCCCAAAATAACAACAATAGGGTGTCAAAGACTTGTTTTGTATAGCCAATATGTCAAAAAGTATTGTTTTTTCTGAACCTATTTCAAATGTGTCATATTTGTGATAATAATACTTGTGACAGACAGATGAAGAATGTAGACTACGCAAAAACTCATTTCTTGTCCCCTGAAACACACCACCATCACACACCAAAACAGTTGTTTTTTGTGGGGGTTTTTGCACTTGTGTTGGCTCGTAATGTCATTACCTCACAAAAAAACAACCCTCAGATTCAGTTACGTACTTCTGCACTGAGCTGTTTCAAAGTAATGATAAAGGTGAAAGTGCAGTGAGAAGGGCTTTGAATCTGCTGATGGTGTAAAGTAAAAACAATTGGCGGTCGGAAACAGACAAATGAAAGACAGCAATACAGGAGAGAGGTCAAGGACAATTGTCTGCTGTTCAATGCTGCCCATAGACTACCTCATTATTCAGTATTCTGTTCTGCTTGAGGCAGTTGTTGACAGTTGTTGTCTAACCCCAGAAATGCTCACATAACATTTCTCTTCCCCATCTCCAACATCATCAACATCCGTCACTCACTTTAATTGGTTAGGGGAAGCAATAATTGCAGCAATTAAAGGGCAAACCCTTTGTGCTTAGATTATGCTTGAATCTGTATATTTGGTAATTGCTCTATGATTGTTGTAGCCAATAGGAAATTATTAGATGAATAGAGATGTGAGGGTCAAGTCGATACTATTCAATCACCTTTGCGTATTTTCTAGCGCAAGGGCTCTAGAAACTTTTTATGCTAATCTTGAGACCCACCAAGAATATTTGGTCTGTTTTACTTTTAACATTATTTCCCCTGTCCTATTATTACAGTTGATAATCCACAATTTTAATACACTTCACGGAGGGATCCGCATCGCGTTGGGTGGATCTTTGCCACCACTTTGTGCATTAAAATCGTTTAATGCACAGCTAGCCATGAATTATCCTGCTTATACCATGGTCATTTAACAATTTGCAGCCAGGGCGTCTAGCAATTCTCCGTTGGCTTGCGAGCTGGAAAAAAAAAAAATCTAGTCAGGCCAATCACATCGTGTATAGACTCAAGTTAGAGTTAAGTTTTTCTTTGAGAAAAGGACAAAGAATGGCATTAAAGTCATTCTTAAAAAGGAAGATGTGTTCGGAGTTTTGCCGAACAGATACGGCTAGCTCGGCTTCACCTTCTTCGTTGCTCTGGTTGGTCTGTAGCGCTATCCTATTGCGTGCAGAGGGAATTTGAAAGACAACCGTTTATCCCGCCTCTCGGATTGAGCCCTGCCAATGGTGAAATCCCAGACCCAACATCTTGATGTGGGTCTGGCTTCTCAGGCTAATCTAGTGATTCAGTAGCGAAGCCTTGATACGTTTCTGTACATTTCACTAAATATTCAACTATATTACTGATCTGCCCGCATTGACACTATGTGATAACTGAAATGAGATGGATGACATCACTGTTTTCTCCAGAGCGGCTGTACAGCCGAATCAAATTCTGTTGCATTATTTTCCTGTTTAACACTGTGAAGCTGCTTTGAAACAATCGTCATTGTAAAAAGCACTATATAAATAAAGGTGACTTGACTTAAATTAAACCTTCCAGCCACTCAGAATCGAGTATTCAGACAGACCATGGTATAATACAAGTTATAAAAAAACGGTTACTTCCAGTCCTTGATGCTGCTTAATGTATTAAGTAGAAGATTATTGTGAGAGAAATCGAGTAAGCGAGTGTATTACCTGCATTCAGATTTAGGTCAGTCGATAGCAAAACAAAAAACAAAAATCAATCTGAATGTCCTCTGCGTTATAGTGTATTTTTAACAGTTAATGGGTTTCCCTGTGCCCTGACACTGACAGTGCTAGGCAAAGCACCTGTCAGTTGTGTCTTGTTCCGTGTTCACAACAAGTTTCAGCCCTTTCAATATACAAGTATTTGCTACTGACTGACTCACTCATAAAGAATTTTTTTTTTTTTACTTCTGTTGCTGTTCACAGTCAGGGACTATTTTTTTCCAGCGGAAGTAAGGCTTTTAGTGATTTTACTTCATGAAATTTGCATTGATACATATTTTTTGGCTTTAATATTTGATATATTTAATATTTAATATTTGTATACTTCGCATCGTGCCTAACAACGGCCTTCAGCCGTGACTTATTGCTGGTGGTATTTTTGATTCTTCGCAGTGAACCATGTCTTCGTGGAATTCATTCATCAAAAAGATCTGTAAACATTTATTCAGATTACATGTTTAAACCAGGAGGTGGCAATAAATTGGCATCTTGAATTGATTCATACATTCATGAATAACTAACAAACAAAATGCACAAATTCATAAACAAATTACTCTTAGGGTTATTTTAACAAACTGTCTCTGTGAAAAATACTTTACGGAATAAACGTGGCTTCTTAATCAGTTCCTGATAGAAAGTAGCTGATGGAAAGTAATGCACACACTTGTAGTACATCATCTGGGAAATATGTAAATACAATTGAATTTGAGAACTGCTGAATTTTTGAGAACTTATTTTATATACATTTCATGGCACACCTAGGCCACATAATAGTGAACATAGCGGTTGTACATGAAGTGCAGAGGCTTGAATTGTTTTGATAACCATGAAAGTACATGTACTTTTGTGATTGTTCATGAAATTGAAACATTCCATTTAATTTTGAAGTCCTTGGCCATCATGCCCATATTAGTCAACCAGCTGTAATCCTTAAACCGCAAATCCCATGATTCAAAGCTGTATCACATGGACTCTAACTGGAGCAGGTTCTCAGAATTCTCACACCATTTCCTAGAAGCGCACAGTTCTACATTCCAGTAACATTCTAATCACTGTAACCCAAATATCCTTTTCAGAGTGAGAAATAGCCTTCTTCATCATCATCAGGGTGCAGCGTGGATCTTGTCCTTGGGGAGGGATACAGTATTCGCTTATATACAAACCTGTTCACCTTCATATCTGCCACAGTTCCTCCTCTAGGCTATTCCGACACAGCCGGGGAGAAAATTGAGCTGTAACTCATCCTCTGCTCAGAGAACAGGTTTGTCAAACCAGTTAGACTGATTATGGAGTTTCTTTCCAAGATTGGGTTTGTGGGTTGGTTCACTCACAATGCATCTGGACCTTTGACCTCCGCACAAGATATGTAATGAAACTGAGAGATTGACTTAAAAGCAGAGAGAGGTGAACAGGGTTTTACACTTTGCATGTGGGAACATTCAGATAAGGGCAATAATTATCATGAAATCCAGTATGAAATGTTTAGCTTTTTGCCATATAGTATCAAGTAAGATTTGACAACTACAAATAAAGCAATATGGGCAATGGTTCATTATTGTTATATATATATATATATATATATATATATATATATATATATATATATATATATATATATATATATATATATATATATATATATATTAATTATTATTATTATTATTTTTAATCTGATAAAATGTTGTACATGTACATGAAAGAATATTATGATACAAGTTTATGTTTCATAATATAAATGTATCTTAAAAATTTATCTTTCCATCAAATGTTCTTACAGTATTATTCCAGCATTATGGGCGGAACACTATTGCTACTCTATTCAGTATTCAGTTGTAACAATGCTAACAGTGTAAAACATATAGCACAGTCAGTGTAGGTTAATTGCTGAAAAAAAATTGTGATTCATTTATGCCAAGTTCACATTGCAAGAATTTCAAAGTTGTCAGATCACTGTACACTGCGCAACTATCTATGGTAGCATTCAGTTGCTGCTGTGCGCACACTACATGATGGATCGGCGACAAGGGGTTACACATTGCATGTCTTTACAATAGGATGAATCGCTAACAACTCCATCTGGTCCGCAAATTACGTTTCACAACCAAGTGATAAGGAAAAACGCAAGATCGCGCGTGCATCGAGTTCTCGCACGAGACTGGAATTGTTATTAAAAATTATAGCACGTAAGAAGCTTGCAATCTAAATTGTCTGTGTGCTGATTTGCAGCGAAAAGGAGAAAAAAGATAATGTGCTGATGTTGCAACTGGTAAAGCAAATGTTTGTGCTTTGTTTCAGTTTGATATAATTGTAAAGCTGTGTACGCTAATTAATTCTGATATTCAGGGGTGCATTTTCCAAACGCATCATTAGCCAACTATGGTTGCTAGTTCCGTTGTTATCAGCATAGTTCAACCAGTCGGTGTTTCCCGAAACCATAGTCCCAATGAACATTCGCAAACAGCATCGCAAACCTGTGTGGTTGCAACGACAGATCTCGACCTGTGGTTAGAAGCATAGTTTCTTGTTTGCAAGACATGTGGACTTAATAGACCATTATCTTGAGCAAAATAAGCAAGCTGACATTTAGTACAATCTATATCTTTTATTTCAAATACATACAAATGTAATTTACGTCTTTTAGTTTGTCAAGAGATTTAAAGCACCTTTTTTAAAGAGTGTGCATCTGCGGACGTGCTCTAGTACGCAAGAACGAGCCTATTTGAATCTGGAAATAAAACAAAATAACTGAGAAAAATAAGAATTAGTCCTCAGGTGCCATGTCCATAATTTATAGCAAAAAAAATCGAGCATTAATTCGATCTTAAACTAATTCTTAAAAGCAGTTATTACTCCACCACCTGCGTGACAGCATTAACCAACGTGGTTGAACGACAGATTTGCGACAATATGGTTTCAGGAAACAGTCGCGACTAGCTAGTTGATTTCTTCAATGATGCAGCGTACTATGGTAGTTAAGCAGTGAGTAACGCCGTTGTTCGGGAAACGCACCCCTGGTCTATAATTCCTCCCCGAACTTCCCACTGCAATCATCGGCGATGTCATTTTCTGTTAGAACACATTTCACACAGCAGGATTTTGTATCGCAGACAGGCAACTTATTGTCGATTCTCTCAGATCGCATCTTTGATAATGCACCGATTTCAGACATTTGTCTGCGATTTTGCTAAATCTGTCTGCGGGGCTAAAATCGTGCAGTGTGAACTCTGCATTAGTGAAACAAAAACATCTGTATTGCTCATTGTTAATGCAGTTACTAACTAACTTTAACTAATGAGGCCTTATTGTGAAGTGTTGACCAGTTGACCACTGACCAGATCAGACCAGAGCCAATGATTTTGTCTGAGCTATGAATAAAACATAATAATAGAATTCATATTTTCTAATTTATTTATTGATCTAGAATTTATTTGTCTTATCAGTTTAGTGTAAAATGAGTGAAGCTGTTTGTTGTTAGGATGACAAAGTTTTAAAAGTTAAATTGTTAGGCTGCCTCAGCGGTCTAAGTGCTCTTGTCAATGTCAAAATGATCAAGATGGCCAATCAAATAAAAAAAGACGGGTTTTACTGTCACAACACAATGACAGTTTGTGGAAATATGTAAGTATTAGACAACTGTTTTACGATACAAAGGTTCAGAGACCAACAGTAATAGCATATGATGCAAACCACTTGCCCTTTTTGTATTAAATTTTGCTGTTTTGAATTGAAAATATGCAATCATGATTCATATAATTCATACCTGAATGTGTCGAGACAAGAAACGCTTGCATTTTCAACATATTAGACATAAGAGTGAATGTGTGCACATATTTTAAAACAAAATATTATTTGCAAATAGTTTAAATTGATTACTTCATTAGACCTAGAACATATTTTACCATTCATATTTATTTATTCCATTAAAGCCCTTTTAATCCTTTAACAAATTAAATAATTTAATAAATAATAACGCCTATGAAAGGACACAACAATTAAGCACTAGCTTCGTTATTATGTGAATTACAATTAAAGGCATAATTACAAGATCACAACTGAAGCATCAAATGTGTCTTCTTAAGTGGTGACTAGAACACTAGAACAGTGGAATGAAGAGATCAAGGAAAAAGGAGGGGAAAAGGCCCACCATGGGGACACAGAGAGCATTAACCAAATCTCATAAGAGCAAGCTATGAGGGGCTGAAGGGATGTGCAATCAATTCCACTGCACTCGTCCCTCGGCAAGCCGTTAAGGAGACATGTGGATTGATCTAGCCATGACTGTGACGCGGCCTGTAAGAAGCCCAGAGGCACACTGTGTCATCTGTTTATGTGGCCTTGCGAACCATAAGAGTCAAGTTCACATTCAAAAGCTCCCCAAATTAAACAATTGTTCCTCTTAACCTTTGTAGTTGCATGCAGCATGCATCAGGGTTTATGTACATTGCATATCCCCGAGGCCTATTCCAGTGTGTTCTGCACAAGAAGATCAAGCCCATTTAACCAAGGTCTGCAGTAGTTTAATGGAAAGCGCGTCTCAGTGGGGTTGAATAGAAAGGCAGGCTCTGGAGAAATCAAATCTGCATGAGCGCAAGGCTCTGTCACTTTGTGTGTCTGAAAACATAAAGGGCAAATGGGACAGACCAGTCCTGATTTGTAGGCAGACTATAAAGGGTCATCTGTGAATCAATACCATCTTTTTCCATTAACATCCTGAATGTTCGGTCTCCCATCACTTTCTGCTCATTATAAGCTATTGGCTTGTCAAGGAGGCATTGGTAGTTCGTTATGGCCCTTGAGGTTGTGTGTTCATGCAAAGGACACATGTCTTGTGTTTGTGTTTGTCGGTTAAAATAATTTAGCAAGTACAAAACATCCTGTTCCTTAATTAGCCTTTTTGATTGATGCAGTCTCTCTCCAATGAAAGCCTTGCCATACATCTTTGAAACACTCTTTGTCCTCACAAAGGCTGACAAGAAAAATAATTATAGTGACTTTGTCCACCCAAGTCACTAAATGGTGGCTGGTGTGATGGCAAATTATGACCTTTTTAGGGTTCGTCAGGCAGATTCACACATTCAAGTTCAAGTCTAATTCACTATGGAGGTAATTTGAAATATTCATTGTTGACCCCAGGAGTTTTCCCATGAGCCCCGCTCCCTTGGGGTGATCAGTTCCCTTGTTAGTCCCCCTGCTTGAATGAAATTAATGACATCCAATACTATTTGGCTTTGGGCATGAATGAAAGATAGCCATTGGGGTAGAAGTTTAATGACATGGTGTGTAAAAGGACTTAGGATCACTTAGAAGTACAGTTATGAAGTCCACTTAAGGGTTTAGTCAATGTAAAAGGATTTACATGCGTCGTCCTCCATGAGCAATTTGCATTTAAATTCAGTGTGGTTTCAATGCCAATTAAGATTTGGCCCAAGGAGACCTTTTTATTTTATTTTATTGATGCGTATAACAGTGAAAAGTGTTTTTTACTGTGCGTTTAAGCACCTGGAGTCATGTTCCAGGCCTGCCTGTCTTTTAAGCAAGACATGTAGGCTTTATTAGAAGATTTCAGAGTAGTGAACACCTCTTTAAATGGCACTAAATGGCAATAAACCCCAGTAGACCCTAACAGAGCTTATATAAAGGCCTTGATTTTGGCCCTTTTTTGAGCTTGAGTTATATGAATATATATTTATATTGAGCGTTCAGTGTTGAAGCCATTGCTGTATCAATAAAAGATGATTCTCAGTGAGTTGTATTATTCAGCACAGTGAGCACATAGAATTCCAAATGTAAAATAATGGATGTAATACACAGAGGACCAAGAAAGTATATGGACACCATTTAAAATGCATTTTGTTGCATATGGGGCTGCATAGCCGCAGACCAGTCAAGGTGCCCATGCTGATTCTTGTCCACCGCCGAAAGCGCCAACAGTTGGCACGTGAGCATCAGAACTAGACCACGGAGCAATGGAAGAAGGTGGCCTGGTCTGATGAATCACGTTTTCCTGGATGGCCGGGTACGTGTGCGTCGCTTACCTGGGAAACACATGGCACCAGGATGCACTATGGAAAGAAGGCAAGCTGGCAGAGGAAGTGTGATGCTTTGGGTAATGTTCTGCTGCGAAACCTGCTGGGGTCCTGCCATCCATGTGGATGTTACTTTGACACATACCACCAACCTAAGCATTGTTGCAGACCATGTACACCCTTTCATGGAAACAATATTCTCTGGTGGCTGTGGCCTCTTTCAGCAGGATAATGTGCCCTGCCACAAAGCAAATGGTTCAGGAATGTGGTGTATGGTTTGAGGAGCACAACAACGAGTTTGAGGTGTTGACTTGGCCTCCAAATTCACCAGATCTCAATCCAATCGAGAATCTGTGGGATGTGCTGAACAAACAAGTCTGATCCATGTAGGCCCCACCTCGCAACTTACATCACTTAAAGGATCTGCTGCTAACATCTTGGTGCTGTCATGACAGACTGGAGGACACAGAGGTTAGTGAGCGGTGACAGTCGGACTAGCGTGAGCTGAGACCAGACACTGAGAGAGGGGAGAGGGCTGGTGATAAAGGCTTCAGTGATGGGAAACAGGTGCGGGTGCTCAGTACTCAGGTGATTGGGAACGAGTGGGCGGAACGTGGGAGTCTGGAGCAGAGGGCGTGGCTGAGTCCGTGACAGGTGCCAGATACCACAGCACACCTTCAGGGGTCTAGTGGAATCCACTCCTCGATGGGTCAGGGCAGTTTTGACAGCAAAAGGGGGACCAACACAATATTAGGAATATTAGGTCATAATGTTATGTCTGATTGGTGTATATAGTATATATAAAATGTAATTTAATTGTTGAAATCTGGAAGCCATAGAAGGAATATATTTATTTATTCAAATCCATTATAGTTATTAGGTATATACAGCAGTCATATCATTACAATTCACCTGGAAGCCTTATAGAGATATAGCCATATGTATTTTTACATTAAACGACAATATAATACAATATTTATTACTGTGTAATATCATTGCACCACTGCACCCATGGTACAGCAGCAAAGTTCCTTGATTGTTACGCAGAAATGAAAGTATAGTTTCTAGCCATATCGGCCTAGTAAAATCACGACTTTTAATTTTCCAGTGGTCTTAGTACACGGTGTAACAACAGAAGAGTCAAGTTTTAAACAGGGAAAATATTGAAACTCTTTGGTAATTTTTTTGAGCGAGATCAGGTCTAATCAGATTCAGTGATCTATGCTAAGCCATGCTAAAAGTGCTACAGCCAGACCTGGAGATCGGGTCTGGCTGATCTAAAACTCAACTGTTTAACTCTAGGGGAGTTGGAAAATTAGCATATTTTGAAAAATAGTGGCGTATTCCTTTAAGCCACACTTAAAATGTCAAACGACTATAAACACACATTCAAACAATAAAAAAAAATTTTTTTTTTCACTTCCACAACCACTCAAGATCAATAGTAATCTCACTCATACACCTAAGTAAATAAAGGAAGAGGTCATGGTATGATAGTAAAGTAAAATAGTAAAAATATGGCAGTGGGTACAATATAAACCCTAGCACAATATCATGGAATGGTAAAACAGCTCGTCTGGATATTCTGCTCCCTAGATGTGACTTATTGCTTACTGATTGATAAAGAGGTCACTGCACTAACAAGGTCTGTGCCCCGTGCAGCAGCTTCATTGTCAAGACCTATTTTATCAGGTAAGGAGAAGGAGCTAATGTCTTCGGTGGTGGGTTGACCTTTGCATATTACCCTACACCTCAGTGGTGCCCTGTCCTGTCTTCTCTCATCTCCAGTGCCTGCATCCACCTCTTCTCATCTATATCACTACAGTAACTCCTACTTCCCCTTAACCCTGTAAAGCCTAACATATGAAATAATAGTACATTTTTATTGAAAATATCGAAACCAGTTTATTGAATCTTTAGACAAAAAAAAACAAAAACAAATTTTTTATCTGTTTTTTGTTAAATATCATATTTGATACGTCAGGCTTTTATAGCTTATAATAGAAGAACATGGAGCTCATACTCGAGGCAGAAAGAAACACCAAATTGAGCATACATATGCAATTTGGTGGAAAGTCTGATAGTTTGTAATGTAATGTAAATCAATGAGGTCTTTATAACAGTATAGCAGATTACTGACATATAATACATATAAATATAATTTATCACTCTATATCTCCCAATAAGGCACTACTTTAAATAGGCTCAATATGTTATCGGAGTGTTTATTTACACTAGCCCCGCCCAGCAATGCCTGGTTGGCCCACACAAAATTAAAAAAGACACGTGTTGTAAAATCTTAAGTGGTATAGTCAGTAGAGCGTAACATTGTGTCTACACTGGACGTGAGCAGCGCGATGCGACATGACAAAAGACAATATAACCCATTATAATCAGTGATGGGACAGTGAAGGACAAGAGAGGACCAGGCCTGGATTTTATGTTATGTTGTGTTTATGTTTTGTTATGTGTGTGTCCAGTCATCCAGGAGGCATAACATAAAAAGGAGCCATAACAAAACAAAATCCAGGCCTGGTCCTCTCTCGTCCTTCACTGTCATCACTCCTCCTTTTATGCGCCCAAGCTCCTCCGTGAGACACAAGACCGGTGCAACGCGCAGGTGGCGCTCATTATCACTCACCACCGGCCTTGCCCCGTTCTCACGGTCCCTCGGCCTCATCCTGCTTGCCACAAAGTCATTCTCATTAATGGACTTAAGCATGAAATCATCCAGAAGTTACAACATTTTTTATATTCTAATAAATAGAAATATGCAATACTTTTAAACACTTTTCCTGTGGCATGCTATGTTTTAATGTTTTAACTACACCGAGGATTGCTATAGGCACATGATAATAGCAGTTTGATAAAATATTTTCACGCGAATAATGATCAGTAATGCGCAATATCTATCCATTTCCATTAAAAATATAAAGCAATTAAAAATACTATTTGGCCAGTGGAATAGACTGAAAAAATATATATATATTTATCTGAAATGTATTTTATACGATTTGGATTTATTTATTCAAAAACAAGGCAAGGATAGGCTACTGAATGATTTTTAGCAATGTAATATGACGGTACATCCATATCTCATTTTCCAAATGTCTTGTGCTGTTAAACATGGTATCACGTGTACGAATATGCATATGCAAATGTTACGCAGATGACGTTATGCATAGTAAAACTAGGCGTTGTACTTTTTTTTTTTTCAAAGGGGACGGGGTGAAGATGAATGTACGCAGAATCTTCCACTGACTGGGTTTTATAAAGGGAATTTTGCACAGGTTCTGCAAATTCTAGCTTTTGTGCGTACGCACACTTTTCGGATGAAATCTACGAAAAGTTTTATAAATGTGGCCCCAGATGTTTTAGGCTTATGGTGCAGTTTTCGGTTATTTGGAGCTTGACAGTCCCAGTCCTCATTCCATTTTGTTAACTACAAAGAGTGACCGGGGGTTACTCCAAAAACTACCCGTTTGTGTAAATAAAAGAAATAAAACCATGCAGGTTAGAATGAGGCATATGCGCCACATTTATGAGACTTATGGTGCTTTGTCATTTTGGAGCTTGACAGTCCCAGTTTTCATTCACTTATATTGAAAACAGTGGCCAGTGTATTCTACAAAAACTCCCCTTGTGTTACACAAAAAAGATCAAATCAAAGAGGTTTGAAACAACGAGTGAATAAGTATGAGCATGAGTAAACAATGACAGACCTTTCATATTTGGGTAAACTATTTCTTTGAACTCCTGCTTTGCTCCATCTGTCTTCGAAGCACACATCATTATGGCAGTTTTGCTTACATGTGTTTGAAACCGCGTGCAGGCATGTGCTTCTGTGCTTGTTTGTGTGAGTTTGGTACTGGCAGAGGGATGATACCGTCTCTCAGGCTCACTGTGCTGGTTCATTGAGCATGGCACTGACCCACATTCACCACCATCACATTAGCTCTTCTTTCCTGTCCCTCACACAGACATTGCATAACACTGCGGCTCTTCTCTGCACTCGAGTGTTCCACTTTCGCTCAGACTCCAAACTGCCTATGTATAAAGTGAATGCAAAAAATATGCCTAATATGCATGTGCATGCCTGTTTATGTGCCAGTGGGTGAGCAGGGCTCATTGTTCTGCATAGAAAAAAAAAAAAAAAATACAGCATCAAAAAATCCCACCTGCTCTTTCACAGTGTGCCTGCTGCTTGCAATAGCAGCAAATTATATTTTGTTTGTTACATTCTGACAGACTCAATGTAATTTATGTACTGACCTAGGACACTCTTTATTGTGATTAGCAAATAAGCATCATATGGCTTTTCAGATCTCCATAATCAAAATAAAATTGTTGATGTTATGCTACAGACTAAGGACATTACAACTAGGAATTCTGCTCTTTGAGTGTGCAGGAAAAATCATTTTATGAATACAGCCTTAAGTAATATACAATTTTCCCTCAAGGATATTCTTGTTCACTCTTTTATTTTAAATAGAACAAAACTGGAAGAATGAAACTATACATCTTCCAATTGTGTGTTTGGTTTACAGAACCTTTTATTGTGTTGCATTTTTGCACGTGGGAATATATACTTTATATATACTTATTTATACATATATACACATTTTTGTCCATGTATTACAAGGAACACTGCCCCTCAGTGGCCAAAACTATAAACTCTACTGTTCTATTGTTCCCATTCCTTGACCATTGTTGTTATATTTAAGAATTTTGTCAATCAAAAATGTTTCCTATTTCCTACATGTTTCCTATGGAATTCAAAGCCATTGCACTAGTAATAATTAACATCTTTATAAAATTGCTCATTGAATTGCTGAATTGAAATGAGCGTCCATCTCACTCTCGCTCTCTCTCTCTCTCTTTCTCTCTCTATATATACACTCATACATACACACACACATGGAAAGAGCGAACAAATTCATCTCAGCCAAATGTAAGATCATTAGAGTTGCTTGATTAAGACTTGATTCTGTAGGAGCGCTCAATTTTACAGTCAATGCACATGCAAATTTCCCTATGGCAAAGCGATGAGAAACGGGTCTGCTCTGTTGGTATGGTACAACACGCTCATCATAAGAGGACGACACTGGGAGAAAGAACGAGAGAAAGGGAGAGAGAGGGACAGAGAAACAAAGAGGGAGAGAGAGAAAATGGGATTCTAATGAGTCAGCCATCCAGAACCACAACTGATGCCCTGGGGATGATCCGGGGCATACACTCTAACAACACTGTTTATTCTTTCATTTGCACAGGTTAATGGTTTCCTTTATAAAATCTTCATTTCAATATCATAAGGTGATTTAATGGGGCATTTCTGGATCTGACTGACACCAGCAAAGATAAATGTCATTTTTGCATACCTAAACAGTCTCAGATGGATGTTAAAAAGTATCTGGCAATTGAGTTTGTTCCACTTTAGCATTTGAAGACCACATTTCCTAGCATAGACACTGCTCTCATCATTATTCTACTATTATTATAGTAAACTCCTCATTTTTAAACTGTCACAGAGGAGAGTAAAGGCTCAGCGCTAGCTACAGTAGCAACATTCCCTGAGGCTGAAAATATTAGGAAAGAAAATTTAGATTTCCTTATTTGGATAAAACCAATTTTGGATATGGGGTTCAGAATGATGCAGAAAATGAATAGTAGGGAAAACCATAAGATTAATAGTGTTTGTAGTCACTGGTGTGTGGTGCACAAACACAAAGCACTTCATCACCTTGTGTTAGTGCATATGTGTGGTTCAGGGTCATGTCCCCAGAAGAATAGTAAAATATTAAGTCACATAGAGTGAACCCAGCAAACCAGGGTTGCGCACCATTCAAAAATGAATTGAGAATAGGCTTGCATTTTGAACTTAAATGTACAACAGTTCAAAGAAATTAATTTTAATTATACAAAAGCAAAATTTGTCAAGGCAAACTTTAAATATTGGCTTGACAAAGCTTACAAAGCTTTCTCTGGACAAATTGAAAGATTAATAGAATGCTAAAACTAAACATTGATGCTAGAATGCTAGAACTACAGATTGATAGAACGTTAGACAGAACAATAGAATGATAGAAAGAACATCAAGAGCAATAGAACTTCAGAAAGAATGACAGAAAGAATGACAGATAAAACAGTAGATAGACCTATAGAAGGAAATATAAAGAGAACGATTTAACAATCGATAGAACGATTGAATAATAGATACATAGAATGACAGATAGAACAATAACGGTCGAATAACACATACATATAACGACAGATAGAACGATTGAATAATAGATACATAGAAAGACAGAGGGACGATTGAACAATAGATACACAGAACGACAGATAGAATGACTGAATAATAGATACATAGAACAACAGATAGAACTATAACAAATGAACAATAGATACATAGAGCAACAGATAGAATGACTGAACAACAGATAAGCCTACATAGAGCGAAAGATAGAACAATTGAACAATAGATACATAGAACGACAGACAGAACGATTGAACAATAGATAGGCCTACATAGAGAGACAGATAGACTGATTGAACAATAGATGGGCCTACATAGAGCGACAGATAGAACGATTGACCAATAGATACATAGAACGACAGACAGAACGATTGAACAATAGATGGGCCTACATAGAGCGACAGATAGAACGATTGAACAATAGATACATAGAATGACAGACAGAACGATTGAACAAAAAGAAACAGAAAGACAGACAGAATGACTGAACAATAGATAGGCCTACATAGAGCGACAGATAGAACAATTGAACAATAGATAAATAGAACGTCAGATAGAACGATTGAACAATAGATAGGCCTACATAGGGTGACAGATAGAATGATTGAACAACAGAAACACGGAAAGACAGATAGACTGATTGAACAATAGATAGGCCTACATAGAGCGAAGAGCGACAGATAGAACGATTGAACAATAGATACATAGAACGACAGACAGAACGATTGAACAATAGATGGGCCTACATAGAGCGACAGATAGAACAACTGAACAATAGATACATAGAAATACAGATAGAATGATTGAACAACAGAAACATGGAAAGACAGATAGACTGATTGAACAATAGATAGGCCTACATAGAGCGACAGATAGAGCGATTGAACAATAGATACATAGAACGACAGACAGAACGATTGAACAATAGATACATAGAAAAACAAATAGAACGATTGAACAACAGATACATAGAAAGACAGAACGATTGTACAATAGATATGATGGATGGATGGACAGACAGACATAGATAGATAGATAGATAGATAGATAGATAGATAGATAGATAGATAGATAGATAGATAGATAGATAGATAGATAGATAGATAGATAGATAGATAGATAGATAGATAGATAGATAGATAGTTTTGGCCCAAGCAGCAAGGAACTGGTCAGACTAAAATTCTCAGAATTGTTTACCATATTTCAGTGAAAATAACAGTTCCAGATCTGGATGAGTAATTGCTAATCACTGTTGTGCTAACTTTCTTTGGACTGTTGCTCCTGGCTCTCTGTACTGAGGTCTCCACTGTATTGCTGTGCATTGAGCATCTATATGTGTCACACAGTACCAATAACCCATTTGTCTTCATAACAAAGTGCGTGTTGTGCTTGCTTTTTGAAAGCAGTGTGTCCCATCTTTTCGTCTGGCGGCACCTGTTTCAGGAAGACACATGGCATGAGAGGCGCTGAGTCAGCAAACCCTACTGACAGAAACATGGTGCTCTGTCTCATCCAAAAAGATGTCCCTTGAGACCACAGCAGCAAGACAACGACAACAACAACAACAACACGAAGTGGGACACTCATCTCTCACAGGCTGTGGCAGAGTCACAAGATAATGAAGCTGTTGAGAGATAAAGAGTGTGAAGAGGAGGGAGGGCCAATGAGTGTGTGAGAGAGAACGAGTGCGGGTGCGAGAGAAAGTAATCACTCTCAGAAAAAAGAGTGACAGTATGGAAACAACAAAGGATGGGGAGGCAGAACGGCAGTGCCCCTTCAAGGTCAACTCCTCAGGTATGTGATGTGAGAAAAATGAGCTGGCGAAACGACAGCGCGGTCCCTGCTCACAATAAGGCCCATCAGCTCTGCTGTTGGCACATTTTGGCTTGACGAGTTTCATTTATTAAGTGGAGGGCTTGCGTATGCGCCGCGCTTGCCGGCAGTCACCTTTCGAGCATCCCAATTAACTCCCTTCTAATTGATGTTGGACGTATTAAAGTTAATGAGGCAGCGGTCCATCTGTTGCGTGAGGAAGCGGAGAGGGTATTGTCATTGATAGGGCGAGCGCAAGCATAATGCAGCAAGGACGGTGGTTTTGACGGTGCGCAACAAGACAAAGAGCTGTTTTGGTGAGCGGGATCCATAACGCAGCTTCGATATTACCTCACATCGCTCTGTGATGATCCTTCAATTCGTCTCTCATGCATTTTTACGAGTTTCATATATCAGCTATATGAGTCTATATAAGGGAAGTATGACACAATGAATGATTCACAGGGCCTGAAAAGCTCAGTATGTCTAATAAATAATAAATCTAAATTTTACTGATGCACACACTGTGTTTTGCTCTCGATTAAATTTTAATCGAGGTGATGGTGGCCGCAGTGGTGTAGATGCCATTGTGGACTGCGCAAATCTAGATCACTCTCTCTCAATGCTTTGTTGTGGTTTCACCCCTCTGTGGTTTATCAGAGAGAAAGATTCAACTCAGTCTCATGGTTTATGTTTCTCTGTGTGTGTGGCTGTACTTGCAAGCATATGGATGCGTGTGCTAATGGAAGAGAAAAAGTGAGAAATGATAATGATAAGGCAGAAAGGCTCAATGGATAAATGTATTTGGATCTTTACCTATCCCACTGTGCGACTGTTTGGACAAGAAAGAAGTGCTTGAAGATTGTTGGTAGTACCCTGGGACAGCGAGTCCTGTAACAGAACGCACAATATACACCGTTTAAACGAAAACAAAACAGCTGTGGTTTGCAGAACTTTACCGTAAAATAAAGCTGCTAATATACCACATTCCTAATATATGTTGTTTACCTTCAGAATATACTAACAGTGCAACCACATTAAACACAGGTGTAATACTGACGGCAATGCACTCAGTGCAGTCATCTGACCATTTTATATTTTGATCTTTATTAGGGGCCAAGAACCAAAGGTGTGTAGCCACCTATTGTAATCGTTGGCATTCCTATTCTTCTTCTTCTTCCGTTTCTTCCATTCTGGAAGTCTATGGCAGCCCATAGAACCGCTTGCGGGAAAGTTATGAAATTTGCCACACAGATAGAGGACAGTCTGATCTGTCACCATTGCAAATTTGGAGTCTCTAACTCAATCCCACTAGCGCCACCAACTGTCCAAAGTTGCACTTACGTTTATGCTAATAACTTTTGAACCATAAGAGCTTTAAACAAAAGACCACGTAGACAAAAAGTTATGGAATTCAAGTCGATTCGTCAAACCATTCTCAAAAAAATGTGTGAACGAATTCAATTAAGTGCCCGCCAAAATGAATATCTCCGCAACACTTTAGCGTATTCTGACCAACACAAGGTTATGACAACCATGACCTGAGGCTACCTGCTACCTGCAGCATTTCGGCACATTGGCTATTTTTGCTTATAACTTCTTAATGCTTTGGTCAAAAATCATAAAAGAAAGTCTCTTTAGATTCAGTGTAGCATGCCGAGTCGAACGATACCCAAGTTTTCCATATCAGCCATTTTTGACATCAGGCATTTTGAATTTTGTAAAAAAAAAAAAAAAAAAAATGTATTTTACCAATGCATTGGCGTATCGTTACGAAACTTGGTATGTGTCTTTTGAAAAATGACGCAAACTTTGCATGTGTCATTGTCACCTCATTCTGACCACACAACATCAATTTGGTCACAGCGCCACCTTTTGGTCGAAAGTGATAAACCATTAAATCATTTTACCAGTTACTATATTTATTATTTTTCAGCCTCAAATAATCTTAAAATGTCTTTTATTGCTCATTGTTGCACTTGGTCTGATGCTGTCAGCCATGTTGGCATGACTTATCGTGTTATTTGTGCTTGCATGGCCCCAATAATTGCTGCTTGCAGCTATATATTTATTTTTTGATGATCTATCCATGAATTTGCACTACACAAAGAAAATTTTAAGTAGTAGTGTTTTGTGGTGAACAAATAACATTCAACAATCCCATCTAACTAGGCAAAGTGGAGTAGTCACACCCCGTTCCTTTCTTTGTATCGTGTAACAGCTTCCAGATGAGTCCACATGAGCGTCTCTGAACTGCTGAATTATGTAACCACAGTTTTACAGGTCTGCTAAATGAATCCTTGAATAGTGAAATAAGGCGTTATTCCTTAAAACAAGTGGGTTGTGACCAAAATATAAATAAATAACATGCATCTGACCATATAATCATAGTTAGCAAAATAAATAGGCTAATTTTATTTTAATTTTTTTTAAAGGAGGAAATGTTTCCTATATCTTGTTATTGACACCACAGGATGAGCATGTAGCCACAAATAGACTCTATATGCAAGCTGACTGCCTATGCATTTCCACTGAAATCTTTATATATTATTAACTATATTAAACATAACATTTTATATACAGTACATTAAACATAACTTCTTCGTAATTCGAATTCCAGAAGCTTTGAATACCGTGAAGGTGATATCACATCAATATTGCTTTGTCATGTTGTGTGACTCGTCCTAAGTATTTCATTTTGTGTTTAATTTTCCTCACAATTTCCATACCCTACCCTTCACTGGAAGTTGTGGTGGCCACTGAGGCTAAATGTAGAAGTGATCATGCATTCAATCGTCTGTCTATTAGTAGAGGCAGCCAAATTATATAGATACCAACATGGACAAGTTGTGTGAAAACCAACTTCTCAAAAACCCATGAGCGAAACTACACAAGGTAAAAGAAAATATGACCTAGATTACATTAAATACAGCTTCACCTGTTACAAGGATAAACATGGTTTGTGCCAAGCACAGTTTTGTGCAATCGATAAAAAACAAAAAAAAAACAAAAAAAACATAAAAATGTATGTATTAACAAATATTATTATAT
>CM031948.1:37482527-37502527 GCA_018749465.1 Paracanthobrama guichenoti | reverse complement strand
ATACCACAATGGTGAACCAGTAAAGCCATGAAAGCTGAGAGCCTTTGCACCGCAATACTGCCCTCTACTGGTAGAAATATTTGCTTTGGTACAAAAGAACAAAGGAACCCACACATAAAAGTACACAAAGGAAATTAAGGAATGTACAACACCTGATAGGTAGTAATCAAAGTCAACCTTAAAGATGTGTACCATGTTTTTGGTACTACTTTCACCTTGACATTTTCTCTGTGGATACTCTTTGACCTTTGAACAATTTTTCATAGCAAAAAACAAACAACTATATATATATATACTATTTAATTATGTATTTTATTTTCAAATTGGTGTCACATTTCAAATGACTTTAGTTAAACATTACCATTCAGAAGCAAGAAAAGCAGTAAAATTATCATTATGTATGTGGAAGATTTTGGACCATATGCATTTAAGTGACATCATGTAGGTAATCCACATTGGAAACCACTTTGACTGCAGGGCAATGCTAGTCATATAACACACAAGCCACATTAAAGCCACTCTAACCAGCTATTTTATATCCAAACCACACCCATCTCACCTGTTCAAGTCTCTTCCACTCTTTCCCTCTCATTCTGTCTCTTTTCTATCTCTGTCTGTTCCTCACTTAACAACTCACTCAACGTCTATTACTGCACATTGGATCAAAAAGGTGAGTTGCTTTTACATAAGCTAAACAAAATTTGATTCGAATGGATTTAAGTGAAAAGGAGTCACTTAAAAACCATGTACGGTATGTGTGCAAGTGTGTGTTTGAAAAACAATCAAACTATCAAATGCAGCTCTGCTTTATGTTTATTGCTTCATTACAGATTAAAATGGGCTGCTTCACATTTGTCAAAGTTGTGATGGTTGTGTTCAACTTGCTTATCTGCGTAAGTATGCTTTATTTTCTCATTAAATGTTTACATTTGAGTGCGGGGAGAGGGGTGTTTAGAAGAATAATGGCATTTCTTTATTCATTGACTGAGACTTTTATGTGTGGCGTAAAGAATGAAATAGATTCAGCCTGCCTCCGAATGAGCAATAAATAATTTATCCTCTTCTCTTTACAACAAACGCACACAGTACACACATAAATTGAACTAATGCAACCCGATAACACAAATCCATTAGAAAATGTTTCATTGCTCCATGCTGAAGTCTTGATGATCACAGTCAAAGTGTGAATGTGAGTAAAGTGGTCACACTTGCTCACATGCAACAATTTTCATCTCATTATTGTTCACAGCCTCTTTGTTTGAGAGTTAAAGCCTGCAAGTGCCTGAAATGATGGGTATGCTGGGTTGCTTGGTGGGTCAGGAGATTGTTAAGGCTGTAGATACTAGAACAAAGGAAAGCATACATATTAGTGTGCCATATTTCATTCAAAGCATTGCCAGAGCAGCATACTGTTGGTTTCTGTTTGGTGAACAATTTATCTGATCTGACTTATCAGTCGTAATACTTGTAGAGGACAAAACTGGCATTAGGTTATACCGAATACAAGGTCAAGGTTTTCTGCAAATATTTAATTCTCTGTCAATTGAGAGAGAGAGAGAGAGAGAGAGAGAGAGAGAGAGAGAGAGAGAGAGAGAGAGAGAGAGAGAGAGAGAGAGAGAGAGAGAGAGAGAGAGTGCTTTTTTGCTGTTCTTTTGTCATAATTCATCATAAACCAATCAGTCAGTCAATCAATCAGTCTTAAGTCTGAGATATTGATTCGAGAGCAATGAAGGGTCAACAAAAGATAAACACATTTTTGAGGTTTAGTCTTTTTAGCATATTCATAGGTTAGTAATGCTATGTGCGCATTGGCATTATGTGAAATGTTTATTCCCTGCATAAAGTATTTAAGGGCCGTTCACACAAAGGACGATAACTATGATGATAACTAATGTTTATGATAACTATAACTGTATCATTTATATCACTTTCAGAAGTTTTTTTCCAGCTGATGAACGATGAAAAACATTTACAGCCAATCGGAATCCACCCGACAAGCTTGAGCATTTAATACAGCAGACGATATAACTGCAGCGAGTGTTTAGTATAAACAACGTTATCATTCTTGATGTGAACTGGCCTTTATTGTCAAATATGCTGTAAATAATGCTGGATGATAACCATATTATATGTCATTAAATGACTTAAATTAGCCCCACAAGAATGTCAAATTATTAAGTTTTTGGAGTTGAATGCTATAGGGAGTATTTGCTAGTGAGGGGGGAGGCTTTATGTATGCGACTGAACCACCACTAAATACAAACCCGATTCCAAAAAAGTTGGGACACTGAACAAATTGTGAATAAAAACAGAATGCAATGATGTGGATGTTTCAAATTTCAATATTTTATTCAGAATACAACATAGATGACATATCAAATGTTTAAACTGAGAAAATGTATCATTTTGAGGGAAATATAAGTTGATTTTAAATTTCATGGCATCAACACATCTCAAAAAAAGTTGGGACAAGGCCATGTTTCCCACTGTGTGGCATCCCCTCTTCTTTTTATAACAGTCTGCAAACGTCTGGGGACTCAGGAGACAAGTTGCTCAAGTTTAGGAATAGGAATGTTGTCCCATTCTTGTCTAATACAGGCTTCTAGTTGCTCAACTGTCTTAGGTCTTCTTTGTCGCATCTTCCTCTTTATGATGCGCCAAATGTTTTCTATGGGTGAAAGATCTGGACTGCAGGCTGGCCATTTCAGTACCCGGATCCTTCTTCTACGCAGCCATGACATTGTAACTGATGCAGTATGTGGTCTGGCATTGTCATGTTGGAAAATGCAAGGTCTTCCCTGAAAGAGACGACGTCTGGATGGGAGCATATGTTGTTCTAGAACTTGGATATACATTTCAGCATTGATGGTGCCTTTCCAGATGTGTAAGCTGCCCATGCCACACGCACTCATGCAACTCCATACCATCAGAGATGCAGGCTTCTGAACTGAGCGCTGATAACAACTTGGGTTGTCCTTGTCCTCTTTAGTCCGGATGACATGGCATCCCAATTTTCCAAAAAGAACTTCAAATTTTGATTCGTCTGAACAAAGAACAGTTTTCCACTTTGCCACAGTCCATTTTAAATGAGCCTTGGCCCAGAGACAACACCTGCGCTTCTGGATCATGTTTAGATATGGCTTCTTTTTTGACCTATAGTAGTTTTAGTCGGCAACGGCGAATGGCACGGTGGATTGTGTTCACCGACAATGTTTTCTGGAAGTATTCCTGAGCCCATGGTGTGATTTCCATTACAGTAGCATTCCTGTATGTGATGCAGTGCCGTCTAAGGGCCCGAAGATCACGGGCATCCAGTATGGTTTTCCGGCCTTGACCGTTACGCACAGAGATTGTTCCAGATTCTCTGAATCTTTGGATGATATTATGCACTGTAGATGATGATAACTTCAAACTCTTTGCAATTTTTCTCTGAGAAACTCCTTTCTGATATTGTTCCACTATTTTTGGCCGCAGCATTGGGGGAATTGGTGATCCTCTGCCCATCTTGACTTCTGAAACACTGCCACTCTGAGAGGCTCTTTTTATACCCAATCATGATGCCAGTTGACCTAATAAGTTGCAAATTGGTCCTCCAGCTGTTCCTTATATGTACATTTAACTTTTCCGGCCTCTTATTGCTACCTGTCCCAACTTTTTTGGAATGTATAGCTCTCATGAAATCCAAAATGAGCCAATATTTGGCATGACATTTCAAAATGTCTCACTTTCAACATTTGATATGTTATCTATATTCTATTGTGAATAAAATATAAGTTTATGAGATTTGTAAATTATTGCATTCCTTTTTTATTCACAATTTGTACAGTGTCCCAACTTTTTTGGAATCGGGTTTGTACATTTACATTTGGCTAAGTTGTGTCTGAAACCACCTCTTGAGCTGTGTTCGGACTGCTATCCATTTCAAATGCACCTTGGAGAGTATTTGCACTTGGACAGCTATCAATAAAATCAGTGATACTGTATCAATAAAAACATATGAAGTGTCCAAGAGCAAATACTACCACTGAATATTACTCAAATAGTTACAACTAGTTTTAATTCCTGTTGTTGGGCTAAATACCTGGGTGTCAGCCAAGACTGTGAGCCAAGACGGTCCAACAAAGCAACAGTCTCATATTGAGACAACTAAATTGAGGCTGCTTATATTCAAAATATTCAGCTAATTTCGTCTTACATTCAGCAAGACAGCCCTCTAGATGTGTCTTTTTTTCTGTGTAGATCCCCATGCACAGTGGTCTTCATAACTCCCCATGTATGAACATTCAACTTATTTTCCTGCCCTTCCATACAGTGTACCAATTCTTTTCCTTACACACAATCTGATTTCCATGTAATCTCTCCAGGTACATCTTCCTTTGACGTGACATTTCCAACATTAAGCCATGCATGGTGGCATTTCATCAAAGCATTACTCACAAAAAACAACAACACCCATAATAATTATAGCAGAAAGAAAGAAACTTTGAAGAAAATAAAAGTTAAAGGTAATATGCCCGTCACATTCTATTTGCTTACAGATGTGCCCATTATCAAAAGCTGACCGTTAAACTGCTAAAACACTCAAACAATTCCCAAAGCTCTATGAGCACGAACAGGAAATGATAAAATGGAAATTATTCACATGTGGAAAAAATAAACATTGACAGGAAGGAGTATTGAGTGTTTCATGTTCAGCTGTCAGCCAGCTGAGTTGGATGTGAGCAGCCCTGACAGCCGTGATTGAGTCTGACAGAACATATCAGGTTTCAGAGATGGTTATGGCACCAACTGTGAATTAACATGCTGACACCAACCCACTCATTAACCCAAACCACCACCAAATGTGCTCTGGGGCTTAGACCTTTTGATATCCAATTGGATACATATCATTATGCTTGGAGACATCACTTGAAATAGACAGAGCTGATGAATAAACATCTTCTACATTTACAGTTAAATAAGGCAACCGTGGCATTACTTCTAGCTCTTGATACATCAGAAGACACAGAATGACAACAACACTGTTTCCATCATTACCCCAGGAGATCGAACAGACCTGGTAATGTGTCAGACCTATTGTCTGCGAAGTATCCTGGAAGTGACATAAATGAGCATTCGAGCACCTAATCCTGCAGGCTTGTGGCCATTAAGGGTACCCTTTAGTTTTCTATTGAGCCATTGCCATTGTTGAATGACCTACCTCAGAACACTATGGCAGAACACACATAACTCAGGTACACTCCGGCAATAATGGGAAATCCATGCAGGGCCTCTTATCGTACAATGTAATGGTGAGAATTAAAGGTCATGGGAAAATGCAAACGATAAAGGAGCCAAATCCACATGACTATAACTGATACATGCCTCTGGTCATAAAGCTTTTGTGTAAACTAGAGCTTATACTGTAGCAAAATAACTTGAGAATGAGGTATGGTAATGTTTCATGACCTAAAATGTGAGTTATATACACACACGTTACTCAGTATCAGATTTCAGTTTGTTTTAAAATATACAAAAGTTTGTAACCTACAGGTAGTCACATTACTGTCCTTGATACAGTTCATATGCAAACATTTCTTTTAAGATATAAAAAAATGACACTACATTTCCAAAAGTATTGGGACAGCCCTCCAAATTATTGAGTTCCAATCACTTTCATGGCTACAGATGTATAAAATTAAGCACCTAGGCATGCAGACTGCTTCTATAAACATTTGTGAAAGAATGGGTCGCTCTCAGTGGACTCTAGAGCAGTGGAGACATGTTCTCTGGAGTGTCGAATCACACTTCTCTGTCTGGCAATCCGATGGACGAGTCTGGATTTTACGGTTGCCAGGAGAACAGTATTTGCCTGACTGTATTGTGCCAAGTATAAAGTTTGGTGGAAGGGGGATTATGGAGTGGGGTTGTTTTTCAGGGGTTGGGCTTGGCCCCTTAGTTCCAGTGAAAGGAACTCTTAATGCTTCAGCACACCAAGACATTTTGGACAATTTCATGCTCCCAAATTTGTGGGAACAGTTTGGGGATGGCCCCTTGCTGTTCTAACGTGACTGCACACCAGTGCACAAAGCAAGGTCCATAAAGACATGAATGAGCGAGTTTGGTGTGGAGGAACTTGACTGGCCTGCACAGAGTCCTGATCTCAACCCGATAGAACACCTTTGGGATGAATTAGAGCAGAGACTGCAAGCCATCTCGCCTTCTCGTCCAACATCAGTGCCTGACCTCACAAATGCACTTCTAAAAGAATGGTCAGAAATTCCCATAACACACTCCTAAACCTTGTGGAAACCTAATGTATTTTCATAATTTATTCATTCTACTAATGAGAGGATTTTGAAGACTACATGATTACTGTGATTAACAACAATAAAAAGTCACTTACCCAGTAAATCTCCTTACGCTGAGATAAAATAGGTCTGCATTTGATACCCCATTATAAACATCAAAAAGCGTGGTTGACACTTGAATATAAAGTTGCTGTCAAATGTCTTCTGCAGCCGCCCAAAACACTAGTACATTACACCTCTGCTTTGGTGTGTGTCTGTAGCCAGTGTTTGATGTCTTTTTCAGCACACAGGCAATATAATCATCATATATATACACACACAATTACAGTTGGTAAGATGCAAGCTTTTATCTGGATCCCCAAAGTAAAGATAAAGCGTCAGTTTAATTAACATTTGTAAACACAGCCAGTCTGTTCAGAATGAGAGCATCCAAACTGCAGTATTTAACATTTACAACAACTGCAACGCATCCAATGTGTAAAAATATGATTTAGGCACTAAATTCAACAAAAACTCCAGTACAATAAACAGATTCTGAAATGCACATGTAGTCCCTACACACATGACAGACGTCGCTACTTGCATCTCATGGTGATTGGCTGCCTTCCTGCATTTTTCGCTTGGTATTTGCATAGTTTCTTAAATTTTGGCTGCTCTCAATGCTTTCTCCGACCCGCTGTCAATCCCACAATTCACAGTACCAAGCTTAAAGTCACCATGAAAGCAAAATTGACTTTTTTTATGGAATATTGCTGTATTTATTATACAGTAAATTATTTATCTGTGCATCTAATTTTTTTTTTTATTCATGTGACCTCATCTTTAAATCAAAATAGCTTCCCATCCCACTTGCAGTGGCATCTGAAAAATCTCTAAAGACATGTTTTTGGTGTGAGGGTGGGACAACCTTTCACTCACATGAGATTACAGCAATAGCAAACAACAATACAATCAATTCTCATTGGACAAATACAAGTCCCTTCCTAAAATGTTTTTCACTTGGATATACACCGATCAGGCATAACATTATATCTTAATATTGTGTTGGTCCCCCTTTTGCTGCCAAAACAGCCCTGACCCGTCGAGGCATGGACTCCACTAGACCCCTGAAGGTGTGCTGTGGTATATGGCACCAAGATGTTAGCAGCAGTCCAGTAAGTTGTGAGGTGGGGCCTCCATGGATTGGACTTGTTTGTTCAGCACATCCCACAGATGCTCGATTGACATCTGGGGAATTTGGAGGCCAAGTCAACACCTCAAACTCGTTGTGCAAACCATTCCTGAACCATTTTTGCTTTGTGGCAGAGTGCATTATCCTGCTGAAAGAGCACTGACTGGTCTGCGGCTATGCAGCCCCAAACGCAACAAACTGTGATGCACTGACCATGCGGGCTAGCCTTTGGTCCCCATGTGCATCAATGGGCCTTGGCCACACATGACCTGTCACCGGTTCACCACTGTTCCGTCCTTGCACCACTTTTGATAGATGCTGACCACTGCAGACCGGGAACACCCCACAAGCTGCACAAGCTGCAGTTTTGGAGATGCTCTGATCCAGTCGTCTAGCCATCACAATTTGGCCCTTGTCAAACTCGCTCAAATCCTTAAGCTTGCCCATTTTTCCTGCTTCTAACACATCAACTTTGAAGACAAAATGTTCTCTTGCTGCCTAATATATCCCACTCACTAACAGGTGCCGTGATGAAGAGATAATCAGTGTTATTCACTTCACCTGTCATAACGTTATGCCTGATCGGTCTACGTCACAATAAGGACGAAAAGACTATCGCAATCTCCATTTCATGCTGTCTTTAACTGCCATAGAAATTAATTTAAAACGCCCACTCTTCTCCGCTTGCTCTCTGCCAACTGATACGCACTGTTACCGCTTCAGGAGTGTGTTATATTATGGAACCTTGCCAAGCTATATGTAGCAGCAAGTCAAATAAAGCCATAGATTCCAGTGATTTTTACAGTGGTTACAGTGATCAATTTGTCCATATTTACTTGCTTCCGTCATTGTCTATGATGGTTACGGCTCTGATGACAGGGTGACTGTATACGTATACATTATCCAATACGTATCTAAGCATTAGCATATTACTAATGAAATGCAATGGTACATTTTTTTTTACTTTTTTTTGACAGCTGGCTGGCATGTGTATGGCAGCTGCAGGGATATGGGTGACTGTGAATAAAGATTCCTTTATCAAAATTTTGCCACCCTTTACTGATCATTTCCTGAGTCATGTCAATGTGGGAATCTTCAGCATCACTATTGGAGCAGTTATGACTCTACTCGGATTGCTGGGGTGCTGCGGTGCTCAGAAAGAGAGCAAATGCCTTCTTATAATGGTAAATCTCAATCCTTTTATTACCTAATAACAAGTGCCATATGAATATAATGTTTTTACATTCAAGTTTTGTTGTTCACTCTCTACTGCTCTGTGCAACCAGTTTTTCTCCATCATCCTGATCATTTGCATTGCTGAGGCGGCAGCTGCAGTAGTATCATTGGTTTATTCTTCATATGTGAGTCTTGCTCTAAACCACTGACCTCTTTGCCAGGCCTCCCCATCCCCCCACTCACTCTTTGTCTCTCTTTTCATTTTAGCTGCATGTAAATTCCCATCATACTCTGGCCATCATTAAATTAGGGGGTTTGAAATGGCTCCAGCACATTCAGCCACTTAATAACTCCCAGATTGCCTCAGGCGCTATGCCAGCACTCTCACTTTGAGCAATTTATCGCACTACAATATTGACGTTTAGGCATTTTATATGCAAAACAGGCGATTTACATACAGAGCTTCACCCATTTAGTGAAATGTATAATAATTACAACAACTTTAAATGAGTTATGGAGGATATGTTAAGAGAATAATGCCATTTAATTAAAAACACAAAAGGCCTTTTAGGGCAAATTAAAAATTTAATTCTATTTAACAGACAGAAATCTCATTTAATGCATATGAATAGTTAAACCTACATATAAAGAAGAATAAATACATATATTCAACATTAGGCTTATAAAAATACAAATAATTTAAGTATAATTTAATTTAAGTGAACTTAAAACAGTCTTCACATAAACCCATTATAATAAATGTCATATTGCTGTGGCCTTCCTACCTGAATAAAGTTATCAAACACCTTTCTTAACTGTATAAATTATAAATTAAATACAGATTAATCCTTATTAAAGCTACAATTTCTCTATTACCTTTATACTTTGATTAACATTAATGACATCACAGCAACTGGTTTATTAGGCTGCTGTCACATAAGATTTCTAATTTTCTCACAACTCTAAGTTAATTTAATACATTATTTAACAATATTTAAGACTACTCTTATGAGAATACTCGACAAAATTGTTTGTTCAAGCACATTTACATACATACACACACACACACACACACACACACACACACACACACACAAGAAAATCTAAAACTACACTAACAATAAACTACACTAAAACAATGGGATTCAAAAATATACTATAAATTGCATGCTATAAATATGAATTAATAATAAATACAGATTGTTTTGACAGGCATCTAAGACTAATAATAAATACAAAATTATTAATTCATATTCTAAGTTTAATTTCATAATTTTGATTATTTTAATCAAAATAATCATGTATTATTTTTAACTTAATATTTCTTAATATTTAATATCACTAATTAAATAAGCACATTTTTGATGTTAATTTAAGGTCAGATATTGTATCACAAGAATCTCAAATCATGCTGAATAACATATATGATCATCAGGCTTTGCACAACTTACCATACCCTACAAAATATTAATACAAATACTAAGTGTAGTTCAGTTTCACTCATTATGTCATAATCTGTAATGGGGAAAAAAGTATGAAATCAAAAATAAATGCCAAAATAGAAGCCATTTCACTCTAATCAACACTGATTTTGGACCACACTGTACATTTGTGGTGTCTGGTAATTGTAGTTCTACTCCATTGGTATTTAAAATGGTCTTCTAGGCATTTATGCAAGCGTAGAATCAGTTTGTTCATGAAACATCATTTATACAGCTAACTGGATAGAACGCAGTACTTCATCAACAAGCCAGAGCGGTTAATGCTACTGGAGTCACCAGAAAAGAAGAGTGCAGGACATTCTTGTGAATTATAGATCGACTAAATCATTCAGAGGAACATTAAGCATGCAAATACCCATTTAATGTGCTGTTTGTCACCATCACACTTTTATCCATTCATTCATTTATTTATTTATTTATTATCATGACAGAAGAAATTGCCGTTTTAATAATTCATGTGCAAGTCTAAGAGCAGCTGCCTGTTGTAGTTTTGATAAGAAATAGGCTTCACAAAGTCATAAGAATCATACAATATGAATTTGAATAGCATTACATGTTTACATTAACATGTAAAGTTGTTATGGAATAAGCCAAATCGTTGTGGAGATTACTTTTTAATGTTCAATTGGTCAGAGCTGTTTATTGTGTGATCCAAAATGTAATCACTCCCATTTCAATAACTAAGCTGATGTGGTGTCGTTTGGCAATAACATTTTCTCTGTTTAAATTAAAGATTGTTATTATGATAAGAAAAAGCACATTACATTTACGTTCTTATATTGTATTACTTTAAGTTGACGTTATAAATGGCATTCTGTGCCATACATGCTGGTCTCAGATCAGCAATTAGCAATCGCTCCCATGCCTTACAGCGCTTTGTCCTGTCTAGATTGTGAGGGAATTCCAGCAGACATTGATGGATTAGCTTGCATGTAATAAGTCTACTGATCTGTGTAGCTTCCACTGCTTCATAGGTGGGAGGGGAGCACTTTTAATTGTGTTTTGTCTGCACATCCCCACAGGCATGCTGTGCTGAAGACTCTTGCTGACCCCAACTTTGCCAACAAACACACATACACAAGTAACACTTAGCAACAGAGTCCTTGTGTGACTAAAACTCATCTAGGTTTATTAATCAAATTCCAACTAATAAGACAGAAGGGAAAAAGTAAGAGAATAGAGAGAGAGCGATAAAGCAAGCAAGCATGCATCACAAAGGAGATTTTACTTCACAAAGCATATATGCAGCATAAACAACCCTAAATAATAGGCATATGTGTAATTATGTAATGGTGTTCTTTATGCATCAAAGTGTACATGTAATGCACACACAGAGTTATGTGCAAATGTGCTCCAATTCAATAATATAGCAAATGTCCCAACATTTAGGTCTTAATCTTGCATGTGTAAAGTTGCTTTTACCACTGGCTGTCCTGTAGGCCAACTTTACTGCATTTCGCAATTCGAACTTGTGTGATATGACTTGTTGAGCTTTGATAATGATTGAAGTTCAAAATACAAATGACTGGTTTTGTCAAACATTCATTTATAAATAAATTACCAGTAAATACCTCATGGTTTACTGATAAATGGCATTGTTGGCCTTGTGGAGAAAAAAAAAAAAGTTATGTTTGTGTACAATTTTGTATCTGCAAGTTTCCATTTCTTTCTGAATTCTCATGTGTACCTTTTAATTTGTCCCTTTTTGTCTGTGATTTCGAAAGACTGAGATCATTCTAAGAGCGTGGGCCACACCTGGGCTGAAGGAGCAGTATGGGAAAGATCAAATCCTCACGGACTTGTGGAACTCAACCATGACAACAGTAAGCCACAACCAACCAAATGCATGGATAGATGAATATTGATCTGTGCCTCAGGCTTTTCAGTATGTGGTCCAATAAGATTAATCCATCATGTCAAATTTCCTGGCCAAAAGTGCCCTTAAAACCAGTATGGGGTAGTTGACAGTAAATGTGAAAATGAGAATACTAAACAGACTGCCTGGAGTTTGACAGGCAAATGAAAACCCTTCAAGAGCTTTACAGATCAATAATCTCATGTATAACATGGGAACATATTTGTGAATATGGAACTGACTGTTAGTGCCCTTCCATTTTGTGTAACAGTTGCAGTGTTGTGGCTTCAGCAATTACACAGACTTCTCTGAATCCTACTACTATAAGCATAATGGAGCCCTTTACCCTCCGACCTGTTGTGCAGGCCCTGAGCTCTTCCCCTGTGATGAGGACAATGCAGATTTCAGTCGTGTAGTGGTGAGAAACATACAGATCATGCAGTTCTTTTAAATAATTCCACTGCAAAAGCTAGCAAGAGATTGGACATGTTTAAAGCTGCTAGTACAGAAGGTGCTTTATTACCTGGGGCATAAAAACTAGCTTATTTTTGGCAAATAATCATTATATATTCTATAAGTTTTTGCTGCTGTGTGAAGAAAAAGAATGTTGATGACTGAGTATAAATTGCTACGTTTAAGTACTTTAAAGGTTTTGGGTCACTCCAACTCTTTGGTTTCAAAATAATCTCTGGTTCCCAGTTGGAAATATAAAGTCAGCAACTTGTATTTACTATAATTCTAATAGCGGCACAATTCTTTTTGAGCCGATCATCTGAGCCATGAATAGCATTTGATTGATACTGTATTCATTGTAAAATAAAAATAACTCAAATCAATCATTATAATTCACTGCACACTTGCTTTTCTCACACTGTTCTCTATATACACTGAATAATCCAAGAAAATTAAGGGAACACTTAAATCACCACAGTATAAAACCAAGTCAGTTAAACTTCAGGGATTTCAATCGGTCCAGTTAGGAAGCATACATGATTGTGAATCAGCTTCACTTGCTTTGGTGCAAATGAAAGTGACAACAGGTGCACTGGAGAGGCAACAGCAAGACAACCCCGACAAAGAGAATGATTTTGCAGATGGTGGCCATAGACAATTGTTCTCTCTTTATTCTTCCTGACTGGTTTGTTTTTAGTTTTGTGTTTTCTTAGGGTCCTTGTCACTGTACCTGCAACCCAATCAGGTTGCACAGGCAGTCCTGCTCCTCCAGGATGGCACATCCATACGTGCCGTCGCAAAAAGTTTCGGTCCCCCAGCACAGTTTCAAGAGCATGGAAGAGATACCGGGAGACAGGAAAGCTGGACAGGGACACAGAAAGGCAACAATCCAGCAGCAAGACCGGTATCTGCTTCTTTGTGCAAGGAGTAACAGGAGGAGCACTGCCAGAGCCCTACAAAATGACCTTCAGTAGGCTACTGGTGTGCATATTTCTGACCAAACTGTTCATGAGGTACTGTGCTCACAGCTCAGCACCATGTAGCTCGATTGGCATTTGCCAGAGAACACCAGAATTCAAGTCCACCATTGGCGCCCCGTTCTCTTCATGGATGAGAGCAAGTTCACACTGAGCACATGACAGACAAGAAATAGTCTGAAGATGCAACGTGGAACGTTATGCTGCGTGCAACATCATCCAGCATGACCGTTTTGGCAGTGGGTCAGTAATGATCTGGGGAGGAATATCCTTGGAGGGTCAAATAGACCTCCTCATGCTAGCCAATTGTTCCCTTTCTGCTGTTGAAAATCCTCAGATCCATTATCAGACTATGCTGGAGCAGTGGGCTCTGGGGTTTTCCTGGTGCATGATAATGTCCGGCCTCATGTGGCTAGAGTGTGTAAGCAGTTTTTAGATGACGAAAGCATTGATGCCATTGACTGGCCCTCACGTTCCCCAGACCTAAATCCAATGGAGAACCTCAGGGACACTATGTATCAGAGCATCGGAAGCCGCCAAGTAGCACCACAGACTAGAGTCCTGTGCGGGACGGATTTGTCCCACTCCCACAGGATTCTGTCCCACTCCCGCCTGCTCCTGCAAAAATATATGTTATCTTCTTCTGCTCCCACCCACAACATTCATGTTTTGTCCCACTCCCGCCCGCATAAAAGTATAAATAGATTTTTTTCTGTACATCCATGAAACAGTTTCAAATAATTCAACGTAAAAGCAAGTGTGTGCATGGTTTGGCATGGCAGAATGTGAGCAAAGTGTGCTCCCTTAATAATTCCTAAAAAGCTGACATCTCAGTTCAGTGCGACCTCACAAAGCTCCGTTATCAATGAAAATGACAGCACAATGAATTCCATAATGTCTACACTTTCTTTGTTATGATCAGAGGATTTGCCAGCATACAGGATTCAGCATGAGCAAAAACTCAGACGTTTTGAGCGGTGATTTGATTCTATCTTAAATGCATCTGTTTGGCCATTGCATTTTAGAAATCAACACATATGTCCTTGATTGGCCACATTGCACAACGCTCCAAAAACATGTTGTAAACAGAAACTTTGCCTATGCTTGCGCCTGTAAATCGTTTTTATTTTGTTTTAGTAGTTCTTGTTGCTTTTGTGCATAGATGAATAACAGTTTATTTGTTTTTAGATGTTTTATTTTTAGATATTTCTATTTTGTGGGAGTCCTGCGAATAGTTTTATTCTCCCGCAACCTGCACCCCGTACACACACACACGAGTACCTTACTGCCCGCACCCGCACTCGGCCATGAAATCTAGTCCCGTGCTGCACTCTTTTGAGTTGGGTCCCGCGAGTCCCATGGGACTGCAGGTCTCTACCACAGACTGTCCAGGAGCTCACTGATGCCCTGATCCAGGTCTGGGAGGAGATCACCCAGGACACGATCCACCATCTGATCAGGAACGTGCCCAGATGTTGTCATGAGTGCATACAGGCATGTGGGTCCATACACACTACTGACTTACATTATGAGTTGCTGTGATGAACTTCATGCAAGTTGGATCAGCCTGTAACTTCAGTTTTTTACATTGATTTTTGGTATGATTTTGAATCTAGCGCTCAGTTTATTGATGATTTTGGTTTCCATTGACTGTTGTCACATAATTTTGTTCTTGACAAATTATAGAATGTTTATTAATAAAGATTTTCAAATGTATTATTTCATTGATTGAGATCCAGCGTGTGATTTAAGTGTTCCCTTTTTGTGAGCAATGTAGATTAAAGTGGCCATGGCCCTTCCAGTTATTTTATGTCTGTAATGCTACTTGATATTGTAAACTAGTATTTGTTGTTACATTATTTTAATGAATTAAGGCAATTATAAACACACTGGTTTGAAGCACAAATGGTTACCGTTTACTGCACTTTGCTATTCATCTAGTCATTAACTTAATGTATGCGTCTAATGAATCTGAACCAACAATAACTGCATCCCAATTCGCCTACTAATACTATGCCCTAAAATACTCTTTTTGTGAAGAAAATGTACATACTTTTGAGTATGTAGCAAAAGGGTAGACACGCTTTGGGACATACTATCACATCATACAATTGCGTCTTTAACGGTTGCTCTCTGTTGCATCCTGTCACTGTAAACTGGCCTTTCAATCATCTTGTCACAGTTAAAATCCTCCACATTTAATTTCATTTTCCTACCGTATCGAAGAGAAATGCAGTAGCACGTTGATCTGCATTCGCAGGTCTTTCATGCTGAGAACTCTCCTCATATTAATGCATAAGGATGCATTTAAAAGTTAATGGCCAAACAGATCTTTATAAAAGTCCACATTGTTACTGCGGATGAAATGTAACACGAGTAACATTAAATAAATATTTTTCATCTGGTTAAACTTTGATTATTAGTCACTCAAACCTTTATCTAAACCTCTCACCGTCGCACATACATGCCATGTTTTGTAGTTTTTAACACTTTGCACTCGTATTTGAAGTCCTGAACCGAATCCTCCTCCGCAGTGGGTTGTTGGCAATATTAGCCATTATTGTGTGCATGGATCCACACTTTGAAAATCTACTGGAAATAGTAGACCATCCAGGGGCTTTTGACATACTCTTTTCAACATACTATGCTTTGGGACACACTTATTCTAATCTCACATACTATTTAGGACGGATAGTATGGACATTGGGACGCAGGGAATGGCTAGTGCCCACTTACCACCCGTTCTGCAGGAATTACTAGGCGAATGATATGTAACCTTATTAATATTCATGAGCCAAGCTGATAAGGTATAAATGTGACCCCACCACTTTTTAGAGCGTTCCTACGCCCCTGTGTATTACAGCAGTGCGTTTATGTGATTTGGGCCCTTTCATCTGATATTGGTTTCTCTTCCCAGGGCTGTTTTAAACAAATTGTTAAGGTCACCCGGAGGAACGTTGACATTGTGGGAGGAATAGCTGCTGGAGTCACTGCCATTGAGGTAAACACAACACATCCATCATGCAGCTACAATAACAAATGTATTGAAAGAAGTGTATTGAGTTTATGTTACTACATTTAGCAGCTCAGGATTTGACTGTAGCCTTTATCACGATTGGTTAAGCCTAGTTTGGTACAATTTACCACTTTGCATGTCCAGCACAAGCTGTAGCGACAGGCATCATTATCTTCACTGCTTCCAAATGCATTTAAATGTTCTTATGCATGTTAGGCACTTCAATCATATGCCACAGACAAATTATTTACCACCAACTTGAATTGACAATGTATTTTGTTTTCTAGTTGGCAGCGATGGGGGTGTCTATGTATCTCTATTGCTACCTGGACAAAGCAGCAACCTAAAAGTCTCATCTTGTTTACAATTATGTATATGTATCTTTTGTTTACGCCAGAAACTGGACAAGCTTAGATAACACTTTAAATGTAGATATTAGGCCAGCCACAATTTATTGTGATTACAAAGATGATGAAATTGTCTGATTTTGAAATGGGATGTTACATAAAAGTTATCTTTCTTTTTTCCCGAGTATGTAATGTAATTCCAAATAATGAAATAAAAATGTTGCTGTATCCCCTTGTACACGAGAAAGTAATTTTATATCCAGAAATCAAGTTCATTTACATAGAGAAACAATAATTGTTTTGCACTGAAACACTTAATGTCACACAAGCTGTTCTTATACATGAAAAATTAGTTTAGGGAGAGATGTGTTCATGGAGAATGTGTCATAAATAATGCATTTTTTTACACCACACAAAACTATTCCCACCCCACTGAATATAGGAGACTGGCTGAGGAGGATGATAATTTGCTCTTTTTTTGAATAGTATAAATAAAATGTAACAGGACATGAAACCAATCAATCCAGTTCCTCTAAGACTCCCTTGTAATGAGAGGCAAACAGGTAAAAATGTGTGACCTTCTAGCGCGTTGACTTCATTAGTGTGGTATCAAAATTAATTGAATACAAAATATTGCATAGGGTTTTTGACTAGTAAGATTTACACACACACTAGATCTCACTCTACTAAAACACCACCTACTATAGCTGGCGGCCTGCATAATGATGAAATCACCCCCACAACTTTGGCACATACAGTCGAATCACATTTACGCAGGGCATCAGCCACACAACATTTGCATTGATTTCAATAGTCACACCATTTCCTTTGCGGCTGCTTCAGTTTTCCACATAATTTGCCTGCTGTGCTGTCTGCTTATCTAACAGGAAACAATTTTAAAAATAAATATTTATATTGAGAAGTAAAGAAAAACAATTTGAAAAACAAACAAACATACATATATATATATATATATATATATATATATATATATATATATATATACACACATATATATATATTATATATATATACATATATCATATATGAGAATCAGAATCAGAATCAGAAAGAGCTTTATTGCCAAGTGTGCTTGCACACACAAGGAATTTGTCTTGGTGCTGAAGCTTCCAGTGCACATATACAATACAACACAACATGAACACAAATATACAAATATGAAAAATAGTATAAAATAAAAGTATATATATATATATATATATATATATATATATATATATATATATATATATATATATATATATATATATATATATATATATATATATATATATATGTATTCAACTGTTCAAGAGGGAAATGGCCTGTGGGAAGAAACTGTTCCTGTGCCTAGATGTTCTAGTGGCCAGTGATCGGAGTCGCCGTCCTGACGGTAACAGTTCAAACAGGAAGTGTCCAGGGTGAGCGGAGTCTGTGATGATTTTACCTGCCCTCTTCCTCACTCTGGAAGAGTACAGGTCCTGGAGGGCTGGCAGGGGGGCACCAATAATCCTCTCTGCAGTCCGGATTGTACAATGTAGTCTCCTGATGTCAGATTTGGTAGCTGAACCAAACCAGACAGTGATGGATGTGCACAAAACAGACTCAATGACAGCCAAGTAGAACTGGATCAGCAGCTCCTGTGGGAGGTTGAACTTCCTCAGCTGACGAAGGAAGTACAGTCTCTGCTGGGCCTTTTTTACAATGGAGTCAATCTGATTGTCCCACTTCAGGTCCTGAGAGATGGTGGTGCCCAAGAACCTGAATGACTCCACTGCTGCCACTGTGCTGTTCATGATGGTGAGTGGGGGCAGAGCAGGGCTGTTCCTCCTGAAGTCCACTATCATCTCCACCGTTTTGAGCGTGTTGAGCTCAAGGTTGTTATAACTGCACCAGACAGCCAGCCGTTCAACCTCCGGTCTGTAAGCAGACTCATCACCGTTTTGGATGAGGCCGATGACGGTGGTGTCGTCTGCAAATTTCAGGAGCTTCACAGAAGGGTCTTTAGAAGTGCAGTCATTGGTGTACAGGAGAAAGAGCAGTGGGGAGAGAACACACCCTGGGGGCGCCAGTGCTGGTAGTGAGAGTCTTGGATGTGAGTTTCCCCAGTCTCACTCACTGCTGCCGGTCTGTCAGGAAGCTGGTGATCCACTGACAGATTGAGGATGGCATGGAGAGCTGGGTCAGTTTAGCTGTAAGAAGATCAGGCATGATGGTATTGAAGGCCGAACTGAAGTCCACAAATAAGATCCTTGCAAGTCCCAGGTCTGTCGAGATGTTGCAGGATATAATGCAGTCCCATGTTGACTGCATCATCCACAGACCTGTTTGCTCTGTAGGCAAATTGAAGAGGATCCAGCAAGGGTCCAGTGATGTCCTTCAGGTGGGCCAGAACCAGTCTTTCAAATGACTTCATGACCACAGATGTGAGAGCGACAGGTCTATAGTCATTAAGTCCAGTGATTTTGGGTTTTTTGGGGACAGGAATGATGGTGGAGCGTTTGAAGCAACGGGGAACTTCACACTGCTCCAATGATCTATTGAAGATCTGCGTGAAGACTGGGGCCAGTTGGTCAGCGCAGGCTTTCAAACAAGCAGATGAGATGCCGTCTGGGCCTGAAGCTTTCCTTATCTTCTGTCTTTTGAAGATTTTGGTTACCTGCTCCACACAGACCTTAAGCTCAGGTTGGATGGCGGGGGAGGAGAGGGGTGCAGGAGGTGTTGGGGGACGTGTGAAGTGCAGATCAGAGCGGGTGTGAGGTGTGAGATTGGGTTTCTCAAACCTGCAGTAAAATGCATTCAGCTCATCAGCCAGATGTTGATTCTCAGCAGGTCGGGGGGATGGTGGCTTGTAATTGGTGATATTCTTCAGGCCTGACCAGACAGCAGCAGGGTTGTTAGAAGAAAACTGGTTTCTCAGCTTTTCAGAGTAGCTTCTTTTAGCAGCTCTGATCTCCTTTGTCAGTCTGTTCCTGGCCTGGTTATACAAGACCCTATCCCCACTTCTGTAAGCATCCTCTTTGGCATGACGAAGCTGTTTGAGTTTCCCAGTAAACCATGGTTTATCATTAGTGAATGATAAGAATGTCTTGGTAGGAATGCATGTATCCTCGCAGAAACTGATGTATGATGTTACAGTATCTGTGAGCTCATCCAGATCAGTGGTAACAGCTTCAAAGACACTCCAATCAGTGCAATCGAAGCAGGCTTGTA